>WBNM01036424.1:120575-147621 GCA_013399055.1 Ramphastos sulfuratus | reverse complement strand
CCCCCCCTTTAATGTATTTATATGTTATTCAGAGTATGAGTCTTTAAAGATTCAGTTTTAATTCAGTTTCCATCTGGTGAGGAGCAGCAGAAAGGAAGACCTCTCATGTTTGCTGGAAGGATAGAAAAATCCATAAACTCATGGAAGTGTTAACATTAGAAGGAGGGTCAGGAGCAGGACAAGAGGTTTGGAATTCCTTTACAAATAATGTGAGTCACTTGCTTTAAGTTCAATGCTCATGATGGCTGTGCTACAGATCAGTAAGAGTCATTGTAGGTTATTGTAGCTGTGAAACGAGTCAGAGGTGTTTCATAACTGCACAGTTGGCTTCCTCTTCACTGGTGTGTATAACCTCCTCTCCATGGCAGAAGCAATCCACTGCAAAACACAATGTGAAAACTCCTAGCTATAAACAATAAAAAAAAATTAGCTTGTCTTCTGAGGAAGTGACAAAGTAGTCTTTGTCTCTCAAGGCTTGAGAACGAACTATTGAATTGTCTTGGTAAACTTCATTACTCAAATTTAACTCAGTTTGTCTTCATCTTTCCATAATATGTTTAGAGACTTCACTAAGATCCCTCCCTAGGCATTATTTTGATAGGCTTTCTATTTCCATGAAGTAAATAAGAATTCCAGAGAAGGATACTGAGTAGGACAGTAATCCAAATGGAAGAAATTAAAAAAATACAGAAACAATAGATAAAATTAAGAACTTTAAGGACAATAACAAGCCTCCTTAGTTTTGGTGAGGCTATGATTTCACCCTGTCAGCAGTAAGTTTCTTTACAGCCTTCACTTCAACTGAAAAGACCTGAATCAGAATGCAGAATTAGGATACTTGTGGAGTTAGGAGATATTACAGTGTGTACTTAGGCACGTATGGTTGGACATTGAAAGCTGCCAGCTCTAGAGAATGCTAAATTCATAATGAAATTTCCTGAAAGAGAGAAATCATCAGCAAATCTCAAAGGGACAATTTCTGTAAGGCTGAATGTGTTCAATACTCCTACTGAACTAAAAAGTTCAAATTAGAGAGGATATGAGGTTTGCTTGCAGGGGGCAAGGTGGTGGTATATAACAGTGAGAATAATTTAACATCTGTTAACATCTTTGTCAGTGACATGGACAGAGGAATTGAGTGCACCCTCAGCAAGTTTGCAGATGACACCAAGCTGTGTGGCACAGTCGACTTGCTAGAGGGCAGGGATGCCATCCAGAGGGACCTGGACAGGCTGCAGAGGTGGGCCCAGGCCAACCTCATGAAATTCAACAAGGCCAAGTGTAAGGTCCTGCNCTGGAGGTGTTCAAGGCCAGGTTGGAGGAGGCCTTGAGTAACCTGTACTAGTGGGAGGTGTCCCTGCCTATGGCAGGGGGTTGGAACTAGATGATCCTTGAGGTCTCCTTCCAACCTTACCATTCTATGATTCTATGATTTAACCCTTGGAAGCCTAAAGGTGTGGCAAATATTTGGTCTTCCAGGGCTTGCGGTGTTGCAATGTATGTATGAGACTTGAAATTGTGGTTGTAACAAAGATACTGTCGTTTGAAGATACATGCAGTGAGTCATACAGGAGACCAGAGCAAGTAATTGAAATAATTATTTGAAATTACTCATTTGGCATCTCACTGGGAAGGACAAAATCTGTAACTGATCTCACCTGAATATAGTTGCATGCAATTTAGTTATTTTGATTAAATTAATCATCCTCATTCCTAAAGAGTCAATGGAGGGAGATAGTGAAGTGAGGTGCCTTCAGGTGTTGGTTTCTCTGCACTGACTCTACAGGATAGCTGAATTACATTGATTAACTTGTAAGTGGCAAAATTAATTCAATCATTTCTGCTTATGTCTAATGAATCCTTTCACCCTTTTCAGTTATAGAATGATGATTTATCTTCTCAGTTCCTCCTGTCTAGTCCTGTTGGGACTCTCTGGGTTTACTCCTGATTTATTAAGTTAAAACAGAACCTCTCCTGCATTTGCTGAAAGGGCTAATGGTTTTCATCTATGCATACAAAATGTAGTGAATTTATACAACCAGGATAAAAGACTAGACAGATATAAACTACTAAGATATTTGATTTATTTGCATAGAGTTCCTACTTTTTACTGTTTAAAATGTTATACTATTTATAAAATAAAAATTGGAAGACTAGACCTAAACAGTATACACTGACTTCAGTAGAGGAACTGATTTGTGTCAGTTTGGCACCTGTCAGAAAAAGGAACATAGTTTTTTTTGATGGACGCATCCTTTAAGAATGGTCATTATTTCTCTTCTACAAACATCTACCTCTAGATCTAATCTACATTGCTCTCATGAAAGGATAATTCATTTTGCAACTCCTGTCCTACCTTAGCAAATAGCCATCTCTTGCAGCTAATTTTAACAAGTTCGGGAGTACACGATGAATGAAGTGTAAAATACATACTGCACAATTTGTTACAGATCATGGAAGAACTGTTGGCTTTTCTCCTTAGATGTCTGATTTGCAAGTACTGTTAAGCAGCTCCAGGTCTTACATTTCCTGCATTTGAATGATCTTGGGTTTGTACTTAATGGAAGTAGTTGGGTACACAGAACTGCTCACAAGAGCAAGGTTTTACACCAGCATTCTGTTGCAATGATGGAGAACTCGAACCTGTGGGTGGCTAGTGCCAGCTGTCCATGATAAGTAATACTTGATCCTGCTGTTGTGAAAGTAGAGTGCCTGAGTAAAATAAAGCCAAATCTTGAAATGAACGGGGAAAAAAGAATTTTCCTCTGCTAACTTTGGAACTGTAGGACAAATTAAACTCTTTAAAAACTTCCCACGAAATTCGAGTGGTGCTTTTTTGTCCTTCACAAGTGCTTTTCTGGGGAAGGAGGATTCCTCTGCTGATGGATTCACTGTCACATGCATCATTTCTCCATGGGGAATAACTGAGAGGCACTGAAATCAGTACTGCACGTAGCAAACCACCCAAGGTGCTGCACTGTTTTAGCGGGATTTGTTTTCAATTAAGAACAGGTGGAGTTTTGTTACTTTATTTTGCCTGTCATCTAGACACCTTCCTCTTCTCTCCTAAAAAGAAAAGTGTGATGTGTTTTTTCACTTTTATTTTAGACAATTTAGACGATTTAGGCAAGGGAGTCTCTTCCTCAGTACTTTTACACCAGAGATAAAGCGGATCATAATTATATAAAGAAAACCAACTTCAGATGCTTTTTGTTATTGATTGTGCTTCATGAATGAGGAAAAGTGCTTAGGAAAAGTGACACCTAACATAATGGCTGATAGATAAGGTATGTCTTCTCTGCATAGCTTCTCTAGTTCTGTGCATACAGCTGGTAAAAGAAACCTGCCCAGCTGATACATTGGGATAAATGGAAAAGAAAACATTCTACTACCTCAGCATGAGATCTGTGGAAAAATCAGTGTTAATATTTCCTGCCTTCTCAGAATTATTAGATTTCTTTAATTTTGCACAGCCTTTTCTAGAGAGGCAATTTAGTCATACAATGACGTAGATATAACCCATTTCAAACTCTGTTCTGTTCTGATGAAGTGTGCCATTGGTCAACTCATTTCAAAGGTCTGTGCCACTTTGCTCACTTTGCAAAGCTGAATGATGAATTTCTGAAACAGCATAAAATTCATGCAGCAAAACTACAGAAAAAAAAAAAATCTCAGATGCCTACAAGGATCAACTTTCCAACTTGAGGAAGAGTAAGGTGATCAGTGCCTCACCAATTTGTTCACACTTGGAAGCCTGTCCCCAGTCTATCAGGAGTTTTCTCAAAGACCTCTGTTGGCTCTGTTCTGCTTTCACTGGATGTATCTATACTAGTAAGTTAAACAGAACAGCTTTGGCATGTTGTTATCCATGCTGTTAAATAGTTGGCATATTCCCTGAAGCAATTTTGTCCTTGTGTTTTCAGTGTGCCCAGACATGACACAGGGACAGAAGACACTTTGAATTCAACCAGCCTCTTTTGGGGGCATTTAGCCATGTGGGTGTGCACTGTATGCACTGTGTAATATGTTTACCTCATCAGAAATTTGTGTATTGGTCTTTTTATTTCTGGTATAGTCCCTGAGACTAATAGGAAATGAGCTCAGAGTGTTTTCCAAGTATAAAATTGTTTCAAAGTATCTAAATAGTGTTAATTATCCAAAGGTTGTGCTTTGACTAGTAATCTTTTCTAAAAATGCATTCTAAATGTTCATAGACATCCTAACTCTGAAATGTAACATGAATGATTGACTTCTCAAAATAAAATCATGTTTAGGACTTAGCCTATCTCTACTTCCCATGCTTTAAAATAAACAGTGCCATGGACCAGTTAGCCACTTTTTTTTTTTTGTTGCATGGAGAATGCCTTCCCATTCATCACTCATAAGAAAAGTACAAGACTGCATGTATGAATCTAGTAAAGAAACCTACATCAGGCTGAGCATGCTAAGCTCATTCCACTGGAGACATTGGGACATGGTTTAAGAGAGAAGGAGAGGTGGAAAAGTGAGAGTAACTGCACAAATAGATGTTGACATGGAAGTTACTATTTAGTATCATTGGATGCAATGTCAAGACTTTGCTGCTTAGGTGCCATGTAAGCCTGTGCTATGTAATGATATGACCACAGTAGGATGAGATATGTGTAAGAAAAGGAAAAAAAATCACAAGGGTAAGGCAGGGCAAGAACTTGTCATTCATTAGAATAATGGAATCAGACAATCAGACTGTTTTGGTTGGAACAAACCTTTAAGATCAAGTCCAACTGTTAACACTGCTGGGTCACCACTAGAGGATGTCCCTAAGAAGCACATTTGCACATCTTTTAAATACCTTCAGGGATGGTGACTCCACCATTTCCCTGATCAGCCTGTTCCATTTTTCTACAACTCCTGTGGTAAATACATTTTTTTCCTTATATCCAACCAACCCTGTCTGCTGCCTTGGTGCTGCTGAGTGATGTCTGCATGCTCTGAGTCATGTGCGCCAGGAGCAGCACCTCTGTGCAGCCACGCAGCTCCTCACCTTTGCCAGGCTGCACCTGATCCAGTCCTGTGCAAGTCTTTGCAAGGAAAAATGATTTTTAAGAGAAATGTAAGATAAATAGGCAAAAGTTTGTTCAAAATGCTATCCTTTGGGAAAACCTGGCGCTAAATGTGAACAGAAGCTCTTAAAAGCAGGAAAAAAAACTCCCTCAGACTGTGGGTCTAGCAGTAAATTAAATCAACACCAAAACCTGATACTCTGCCTTTGAATCCTATTGGCATGGTCTGCCCAAATGTTAAGATATCCTAGTTTCCAAAGCAGTTTGATTTCACACAGACTGACTACTGGGCAGATTCTCATCCTAACTTTCCCCCGAAGTGCTTTTAGAGAGGACTGAGCAGACACAGGCAGTGGTGAACCAAGCCGGATTGTATTTAGTACCACGGATGTAACCTTAAAAGTATACATCAAGTCATCTGTTACCCTAATTCCACAGATTTCAAAGGCTTTAGACCAGAAGGAAACTTGCCCTAAGCTGTGCATTCTTGCAGCATGCTCATTATCACATTTCCCTTTGACTTGCACAGCTGTAAATCCATGGAAACCAGAGTAATTCAGGGATGAATCAGGTCCATTATCTCCTTGTGTTTGTACAGCGCTTAGCACAATGGTGCCCTGATCCTGTTGGGAATTCATGTTATTTTAGGACAATCAGAGCTTTCATTCGTTAAAATAAAGTATATTTTTAGCCAGAGATAGCTTCAATGGCAATGTATGGGGTGTGTGAGGGGGGTGTGAATGAAGGAGAAGGCACAAATGACCCCCCACCACATGATTCTGAGCACATGTATCATATGCCTAAGAGCTTATCTCCTCTCCTGCTCAGTATGGTTGTGAAAATATGACCAGTGGGGCTCCTGAAAGCCCAAACAGAAAACAAGAGGCACAACCTCTGATTATTGTTGCTTTGTTTTTAAATGTCACATCATTTTTATATTGCTCAGGATGTGAGGCCCATTGTGTGATTTTGGAACATTTGGTGTTAATGTTGGTATGTTTAGTGCCTTTGCTGAAAAATAAACTGGGTGCCATGCCATTGCTTTCCATGGAAAGTTAGATCACAAAGATGTGATTTGCTCAACACTATTTTTTCCACTATGCAAATAAAATGAACCAGGAACACTTGAAAAAGCAAGCACTGTGCTTACTCCGTGTTCAGAGGGGCTCCTTTCAGCTCTTTTATGAAATCTTGTTAAGACCAGTAAGTCTTATAAATTCTAATGAGATACATATGTGGAACATATATAAAGACATAATGTATGTCTTACAAAATGTTTTCTATATAAAGGACTCAAGCGTGTGAAATTATTATTCAAAGCAGAGGTAAGTCCTAGGAAAAGAGAAAAAAACAGCAGTTACAGATCATAATCCTAGCAGGACTTTCTGCTACTTCCTGTGACTTAATACATGTTCCAGCTTTTAAGTTATTTTCACAGACATAAATGGGGAAGATTGAATATCAGTTGTCATTAATCTCAGTGTCCTGACATGACAAAGTCACCATTACTCCCAGTAAGTGTGAGCTGATGCTCACAGCTTAGAAACATTAGAAGCACATATTTTTACAACCAAAACTTACAAGCAGTTCTTGCTAGAGTTGTAACAAATTCTAAAAGCTGACATGTGAAACTAGGGAGCTGACTTTTCAGTCCTAACTTAACTTACTCACTAGGAAAACATACATGCAAAGATTAAGCTATTTCAAAACCACCAGCTTGTTTTTCTTCAAGCCACTTTATTATCTCACTGAAACATAATCTTAAAAATCCTTGCAGTGAAAAGCTTATTTTATTTAACATTTGAAAGCCCTGTACTGATTCTGTTCTTTGTTTCTCAAGCAGTCCTACTAATATTGCTTTACTTGCTAATTAACAGAACAACATTTTGTTTGATGTGGGGGTAAACTCTTTTGGGTGTGACTGTTAGGCAAAGGTCTGACGTTTCCATAGCTCTAAGAAACATTAATTTCCTTCCAGAACTGAGTTGTCTGTGCATGTCCTTTCAGTGCAAATGCAAACTGAGCAGCCGTGCTGACAAAGGAGCACTGTGCCATAGAGCTACCTGACATGTATGTGGCCTTTCCTTGTTACCCATGTATTTGTTCTAGTGTATCTGGAGTGCTAAAGCCTAACAGCCTGGCTTCAATGTTCCCATGGCTGTGTCACAATCCACAAGTCATTGAAGGCTTTCTCATTTTAAGGCAAGGATGTTTGTGGTTTAGTGCATGCACAAAAAAATGGTGGTAGTGCTACTTTTTTCCCAAGCATGATAGCAGTGTGTTCCACTGACATGCCCAGGAGCTAGTCTCCAGCTTATCTTTCTGAGATTCTGTTAGTTCAGACCTTTCACAGTCAAGGAGAGAAACTGTAAATTGCTCTCAATTAATTGTCCTGGTAGCATCTTGAAAATAAATTCCACCTGAAAACTTGTCCTTGCAGACCATAATAGGTAGATAGGTAATTTTTTTTTTTTTTTTTTTTTTTTACTGGCAATGTAAGTTGCTGTAAGGTGCTTCGAGGCTACTTTTCAGCCTAGTAAAATAGTTAATCATCTGTGCTTTATAAAATTATGATATTCAGCTGCCTTAACTGAAGTAATTAAAAGTCATGTCTCTAGGTTTGGACTCATACTATAGGCTTCTTTAATAATTAGTATAAGGGAGCGAGTTTTGTCGAGTATGACTTGAAATCTTTTCCTCTGCAATGAGTTACTTTGTGGAGATGCCACACTTCAGCCCTTCTGCTGACGTGAGTTTGGTGATGAGGAAAAAATACACTATTTCTTGAAAAATGTTTTCATTTCTGTTACTACTGATGCTGCTAAAAAGTGTAATGAATTTGTATAAGCCATCTAAATTCAACACAAGAACAGAAGACAGAAATCTCACTCAGAAACCTCACATTTACACAGATGGGAGATAGAACTCTTTCCCTCTGTCCCAGACACATCGACTGGGAGAGGAATGACAGGGTGATACCCATTAGCACCAGCAACTCTCTTCCTGAGGCAGAGCTGCTGGAGATCAGAGCACAGCTTCACCAGCTGGCACAGCACAGCAAGCTGGAAGAGACATGCTGTGTTTAGAAACGCAAGGGACATCAAGCCAAGACTCTTTCCACCACAGCTTAGAAGCTAAGCATAGGTTTTATACTCTCCAGGTAGAAATGGACCACATCAGGATAGATTCCTCAGTGGACTAAACAGTAGCCAGAGCACAGATCTTCTGTATTATCTGGAACTCGTGGGAGAAGTAATAGGTTAAAGCAGAATAATTCCTCCAAAATACACTCTGTCAGTAAATGTTAACATCAAGTTTGGTAAAACTGAAAATTAAGCTGGTAAATATCAAAGGAATCTAATGAGCAAATTCCTTTTATTAATAAAACACATCACATAAATATTACTAAAACCTAGAAGACCTTAATTCTGCTTCTTCCTCAGCCTGGGTGTGTTCAGTCATCTTCTCCATTATAGAAAAATTCTCCAATTATGAAAGCTATAACCTAGTGGTGGTGGCCTGTCATCCTCCCTATTTTTGAGGTTGGGTTACTCTTCTGTAAAATATAAAATCAAAGGCAAGAGAAACGGCTCAGCTAGTGTGATAATCTATCACTGAGAAGCAAAATCTGGCACTGGACACTGGACTGTTTACTGCTTATGCATGCTTTGTGGCATAACAATAGAAAACAATCCTGAAAGTAAAACCAGGCTGGGGTCCTGAGTCTAGTTAGTTTTTCTAGCTTGTTGGTAAGAATTCAGTTCTGAAGGCTTGTAAGGATTAAAGCTCAGCCCTGGTGATAGGATGTCCTCTCTTTCTTTTGTCTTCACAGGGACATCTGTCAAGGCTTAGGGACCTTTCATAAATAATTCCAGATTTTTTGCTGCTTTCTAGTGTTAGCTTTAGCTTTATATCTCAAACCAGGTCAAGACCGTGTTGAAACATGTCCCCGTACAGGGAAGATATGTGCATTTTCACAGATTCACAGATTGCATTTGGTTGGAAGGGACCCTCAAAGATCATCTTGCCCAACTCTGCTGCAGTGAGCACAGAAACCTCCAACTAGATCAGGATGCCCAGGGCCACGTCAAGTCCGATCTTGAATGTCTCCAGGGATGTGGCCTCAAACACATCCCTGGGCAACCCGTTTCAGTATTTTACCACTCTCATTGTAAAGAATCTCTATGTCCAACCTAAATCTACCCTGCTCTAGTTTAAAAGCATTGCCCTTCACAACATGCTGCATTTCCTTTTTCTGTTTCAGTAATGTGCAAGGAATGCATCTGCTGAATTCAACTGAGAGCTTTTGTATGCTTTGGAGGAATCTTCTTTGAGTGACCTGCATATACTGTTACTTTTACTAGCTGATTTCTTCTATTCTTCACCTCTCTTTTTTCTTTATTGGAAAAATGTACTTCTGTTACTGTACAGACAATCTGCTGTGTTCTGAGTAGGTCTAGCCAAATATACAGTAGAAGTGAAAAGTAGAAGGGGAAGGTAACACTGGCTCAAGAAAACATATATTAAGGCAAATCTCTTAATTGAAGATTTCTTTCTGTATGATTATTCTGTTGCAATGATGTTATGTCAGTAAAGCTAAGAACTCCTTAAGGAAATGTGAGATATTTGTCCTGAGAGCTTAAAAGGTAAGTAAGATTTTTTTTTTTTAACTTGAAAATGTTTGAAATTAAAAGAAGAAAATAAAATAACCCATTATAATTTTGCATTAGGAAAGTAACTCTGTACTTGGCTGCACGTATCTCCCATTGACCTCTGAGTCATTTCTGTAGATCTGCTAAGAAAATGGTGCCCTAAATATATATAACTGGTAGGAAAAAAATTTCTAAACTTTCCTATATGAAGAAAGAGGGAAATTTTATATTGAAGTTAAGCCCAAGAGGTTGATGCTTTTTAAATGACTGCTTTTCAAGACAAAAATAAAATCCTGCATGATATTTCTAGAAATAAGAACTGGTGTAGAATCACCACTGAAGACAGTAGGAGGCACGTCAGAGGTACATGATTTCTAAGTATAGTGCTATTCTAGGGAACCTGATGCTTTTGGGCAACAAGAAGCCTGAAGAGGAAAAGAGACCAACGTCATGTAGGATGAGGACCAAACAGGAAATCTGAACATGTATTAGTTACAGTGTGGTTACAATGAGGATTTTCATACCAACAGACTTAATGCCACTATTATTGAAGCTAGATGGAATGTTTATCATCATGCCAGTGGGATCGCAACCTATTTCCTCTTCTTTAGGCACAGAAGGTAAAAAAAGTCTGTTATTTTTCTCCCTCAGATGAGTCCTTTACACTGAAGATTCCACTGAAACTGAAAAAAGCAACCACACGAGTTCACGCTTGTTAGAAGTTAGCAAAATGGTATTGACATTCCCAGAGATACACCAAACCTATGGGTTTGCATCAGAAGCACTTTGAGTGGATTTTCCTACGCATGGCACTGTGAAGGCAGAGAGGTCACAAGCCTTCCTCTTGCCCACAGCTATTACATTCTTGCATTCAGCGTTCAATAACTCTTTTGTTCCCACATTGCTGTCAGTAGTGACGTTGAAATAGTTTTGTTGCTTACATCTTTAGATACGAGTGGGTTTCTAGTTGTCCTGAGAAGATCGTAGCATTAATACAGTAATCGTGCCATGAAATTGCTGCGTTTAATCTTTGAGTTTGGCTTGAGTATAATGCTTGTTTGACATCCCAAATACAGGCCGAGTTGTCATGATGTCATAGCAAAGGATTTATCACAACCCACAGCTGATGAAGAGATAGTAGATCAAAGGCATTTTTGACGGAGTACGCACAATCGTACACACGTGTGTGTATACACGTCACTGCCAAAGCATGCAAATATTTGTGCGCATCAGATAGCACACTAAATAGCAATCCTTCTTTTAGAAAGTATTTCCATACACTGATGACCATGACCAAAACCAAAGAACAAGGAGACATAAAACTTTGTTACCCACTTATTTGATGAGTATATTTCTACTTACATCTGGCAAAAATGCTTTCTTTGACTTGAATTTCGCAGTTATTACCGTTGTTCTTTCTATTTGTTTTAAGGCAGAATTTACTGATTTAACATTTAGAATATCATTGCACAGCAGAATTTTTCTGTACGTGTCTTCAAATGATTGTGTGATGATTGCCATCAAGAACAGTTTATGTGAACTAATACACCACTGTTATCACAGTTTCAGGAAGTTAAATAGCTGTGAGTTTTCAGCAGCTATTTCAAAGAAATTTATCTTTTATAGAGAGATTTGAGCAGATTAATGTTTTCTTTAATAGCAAATGTGGTTAATCACAAATTTGTTTTGATTCTGACTTAGAATAAATGACAAGGTTTTACACAAAGAAAATATTTTAAATATTTTTACTTCAGTATTCAGAATTGATGTTCAGTATTCAGATTTTATTTTTAATATTCAGTGTTTGTTTTCCAGGTCATTATTTAAGTGTGGTTTTATCTTTATTTGCAATGTTTCTCTATCTCATGTAAAATCTAATAGTTCTCTCAACAAAATATTATTCCAAATGAAAAGCCAAAACATTAATTTCAGAAACTGGGAGCATACTATTTCAACACCAGTACACTTTGTCCTTAAAGGACTTTTGTGAAGAAAAAGAAGCCCAAAGCAACACCTTACTTTTTCTAAGCATTATTTTTTAATTTCTATGATAAGAGTATTTCAGTTTATATAATTTTTGATACAATTTTCACTAGAATTCAGGCTTGAAACTATGTTGGATGTTCTATTCCTTACAGTTATTTGAGTTCACATATCCAAAAAATAAAAATAAAAAAAATTGATGAGACCACAGACAGTGTGTTTCTCTTAACTGAATTTTCCTGGGAAATTTGTGTGCTGTTGACCTTTTTTTTTTCCCTCTCAAATCAAGAATAAAAAAAAAAGCCCACCCCAAACCAGAGAAATTTACCTACATACCAAAAGATTCACCAAAGTGCTTTTCAAAACCCAAAAAAACCTATAGACTATATTTCAATATAGTTAGTTAAACAAAGTTATTATTAGTTTATCTTAATTGTCACTAACTCTATGAAAGCAGTTGCATGGCAAATTAAAATCACATACTCTAATTTATAAACAAAGCTGAGCTGGATTTACACTCAATTCACACAATTATAACAGTATTTCTTCGGTACAACCAGACAGTGCTTTCTAATTCAGTTTGACTTGGGCTTTTTATCACCTTCCAAGCAACACAGTATATAAGGTTTGCTTACAGTATGAAAAAAAACTATAGCTTTAAAAAAAAAAAAAAAAGTTCATAGTCTATGTTAACAGGTATCAAACAATATGGAATCTGTTCTAAAATAGCTGACAGTTAGGCGGTTTTATCCTGACAAAAGTTGTCCTAAAAGCTGTTGTCTGGGCCCTGTTATATCCATATATTAATGGGCTCAATGGCCTTAAAGGTCTTTTCCAACCTGGTTAATTCTGGGATTCTGTAATTGTTTGATATTTTCATGAATGTGGGTGAGAAGCCATAACGTCACTTGAAATTCGAGGAAACAATGCTGGAGTAAGTTGGCAGTACTAGACTTTTCCCAATGATTCTCACCCATCTGCGAGTGGCTAGACCCTGGAATGGGTTGCCCAGGGAGGTTGTTGAGGCCCCATCCCTGGAGGTGTTTAAGGCCAGGCTGGATGAGGCTCTAGCCAGCCTGATCTAGGGTAGGGTGTCCCTGCCCATGACAGGGAAGTTGGAACTAAATGATCCTTGTGGTCCCTTCCAACCCTAACTGATTCTATGATCCTATGATTTCTACAGGCCTGCCAGAACAATTTGACAAAAGGTTTGTGCAAATCATTTTCTACCTGCATATTCCCAAATTTAACTCATTATTGTAATAGTGCCTATAAATGTAGTATAACTCCAGAAATATGTAGAAAAAAATAGTTGTCCACTAGCAGGACACCATGTACTCGTGAACAGAAAATTAATTCAGAGAACTACCTGATCTATAGAATAAAGGCAAAACCAAAGTCAAATCATTTAAAAAGAATTATTGACTGATCTTTAGTTATCCCTGACTGCTGCAGTAAGCTGTTCTTTATTTCCAAGAGCTCTTCTTGTATGCTGCTTTCCTACTAAGACTTTATTTTTGCTCCTTAAGCTTTATGTTTATTTGCCATTTCATATGTTTGTGAATCAGCCTCCATCAATTCAGCCATTTGGGTTTAATTTCTGCTTTGCTGATTCCAGGTCTGTCTTGAACAGTACATATAGCAAGGTCTTGATATAGCTTGATTAGTAGTGTAATGATCCAAAGAAACCTCTAGACTGCCATTGCCACCACCATTCAGTCACAATGTGTTTCTATTTTAAACTCCCTCTTCTCTAGTTACAAACTGCAAATGGAGATGGAGTACAGAGAAATGCCTCATGACATGTTTAGGGGGTCCTATAGGCATAGTAGTGCTTGTGTCTCTTTAGCTACCTGCAGCCTTAGTATATGAGGTAAGCTTGAACTAGACAACTGAGAAAATATCTCTTTACCTTATTAATTGAGAAGCATAACTTTGGTGATTAGATGCCTAGTATGGAATTAATCATTTATGCATAAATACAGTAGGTGTAGTGAATGACAGAAACGAGAACTTTATTGGGGAATTGTGCACTGTGCACTCTGCATTAGTGGTACATACAATTTTGAACCAGCCTGGTTCTTTGTACAATGTATTCCAGCTAGGAACAGATTGAGCTGTTCTTTGAATTGTTCCTGGGCAGGCAATACAGAGTAAGTTTATGATGTCTTTTCTTTGTGCTGTAGCTGAGTTCATTTGAGGTAAAACTTGCTGAAAACTGAGGGTTTATAAAGGTACTGAGCACTGCCTATGATCCAACAGGCTTAAAGTGAAGACAGCTATGTGGACTGTTTGTCTTGCATTTAAGCAATCAACACACATAGTTTTCTGGCAACTTAATGGTTTGTTTTCAGTTGTATATCCCAGACATGTTTTACATCTAGATGTTAATCTTTCTTTGTATACAGACTTCTCTGGATGAGTATCACTTTAGGAAACACTCAAGAAACTGAACATGAAACTGGCCATAAGAGGTTGTCCTCTTATTTCTGAATTTATGTGAGACTTAGAACTTGCTTTGCCAGCCTTGAAGGGAGGAGTGGCTATAGCTGTGAAGCAGAGGATGTAGCTATTTTGATTATTCTTGGTAAGCAGAGCAAGCTGCAGGTAAAAACTATTATAACAAGGGATACATTTGGGTCCAAGGCAAACAAGGAAAGGACTATGAATTACAATATGACTTAAACCTGTTTTGAACACATAGGTGCAATTACTTCTATTAATTTTCTGCAGATTTATGCAGTCTGAGCTTCTTGTAATGGATTTATTTATAAAGGCAAATTAAAAATTGCAAGACCTCAGGTCTGCACAGCTGTAAGGTTTTAACTTTCTCCAGTTCAGAGTACTAGTTATTTTTCTTTTTTTTTCCCAGTTGTTTGGTTTTTTGGGGCTTTTTGGGGGTGGGGCAGGGTGAGAGTGAGCATTACAAAGGTCTCCCTGAAGCTACTGAGAATGAAATTTGAAGTCATAATTGCAGTTTAATGAAACCAATTTTAAACATTCCTTTTATCTCTGCTGGGATGTTTATTGTCACAGTTCAAGTTTTCTTTTTTTTTAGAAAAATTCAAACCATTTGCTAACCTGTTCATGCTAAATGTCACCCTGTAAAATAAGTAGCTTTGACAAATCTGCCCCTACTTTAGTATTCCAGCATGTTAAAAATATCACAGTCACATTCCTGCTTTTCTAAATGGAAAAGGTGACTGTCATTTGTCATTTTTACTGAAAAACACCATTGTGTTTCTTGTAGGAATTCTGAAGGAGCTCTGAATTTCAGTTGATACCTTAAACAAAACAAGCACCCATTGCCGAGTAAGTATTCATAGAATTTCTGTGCACTGGGCCCAGGTAGCAAACAGATTGAAGACTGAGATGGGGTCCCAGTAGCAATCACTTGAATTACGGGTAGCTTTTCCACAAAAAGACTGAACTTTCAGACAACCCCCACCTATCTGCTGATGGACCAGACAGTGTACAAGCACTGAGATGTTTGCTTAGAAACCTAAATAAAAGATAGTTGTGATGGTTTGGGAGTTCCGCCCCCCCCCCACCTAGTAAAATGACCCAGACTAGAACTCAGCCGGCTGGAAGTTAAGGAATGAAGCTCTATTTACAGCTTAGCACAATATACAAGCAGATATATACACTATATACAGGAATATTTACAGAAGTATACAAGGTAAAGGTAATACAGAAACACAACCCCCCTCCCAGAAATCAGAGATCCCAGGAGGGGCTCCCAACCACCCTTCCACCTTCTCTCCATCCCTATCCCTTACCCCAAGGTTTGCCTTACATGCAAGGTGAGTTTGGAGAATCGGCGAAGGGGGGTTAGAAGAAAAGTGGTTGGTGCGGTTACTCGGCAGAGAGGAGAAGCCAGAAGCTGCTAGACAGCCCCAGACGCTGTGCCCCAGAGACACTAACTGCCAGACCGAGACACTGTCTTATCTATGTTTTGAGTTACTCTTCTTAAACATCTCAGCAAGCCTATGAGTGAAGTAGACATCACCACTGTTTCCTTTTCACAGCCTATAATATAATTTTCTCTATTAAAATATTCCAATTAGCCTCAAACCAGCACCATAGGACTGCTTTTTAATGTGACAGGGACATCAATATTTGATGGTGGTTTGGGTACCTAGTAGTTACCTAAAACCATTATGGAGTACACAAATGAAATGATACTCACATCTCCCAAGGAATCCAGCCTGGTACATGTGCTCTGAGAGCATGAAGTAAGACCCAAAGACCTGGGACTCACCAAAAGGTAAAGGCAGCAATGATGGCAACTTCTGACCAAGACATTATTACAAGAAGAAATGAACATGCATCTTTTGTTTATTAGTCTGGTGTTGGACCATACAATTAGAATCAGGGGTGGAAGTCTCACCTGCCTGAACCTGAACCTCCCATCTTAAAGAAGACAAGCTAGGATAGAAGACGTGATATAAATAGCCTAGGGAGTTCACATCCTGATGGTTGAAGCAATACCAAGAAGCCAAGTGGGTAGGATTCAGGTTTCAGAGAGAAACAGAGCAACCACTTAGGCTTAGAGAGGTGGAAAGGGACTTTTTTTCTTAACCAGGCTAATAGACCTATTTAACCTAACCTGTTTAGCTTGTCAATATTCCTGCAAGTGTTTTTATCAGGGGACAAATTGTGGCTAGCCAAAAATCATTCTTTCTTTCTTTCTTTTTCTTTCTTTCTTTCTTTCTTTCTTTCTTTCATTCTTTTTTTCTTTCTTTCATTCTTTCTTTCTTTCTCTCTTTCTTTCTCTCTTTCTTTCTCTTCCTTCCTTCCTTCCTTCCTTCCTTCCTTCCTTCCTTTCCTCCTTCCTTCCTCCCTTCCTTTTTTTTTTTAAGATAAAAATAATACAAGAGCTATCCAGAGTGTAACATTAGTTTATGAGTTCATATTACAATGATGATTTCTACACAATATGAAATTATAATTAGCCAATCCTTTGGTCTCCAGCGCTGCAGTATTTAAACAGTTCATGATTTTAAACACATTTAGGTGCACAAAACTCCTAAAAAGCAGGAAACTGATAATTTATAGCTCCAAGTGGTAAAACGTTTACCTAGTTATTATCTAGCATTTAAAATACCTAAACTACATAAGCATTCACATAGGCCATAAAAATATTAGTAACAAAATCATATGTAAAAATTGCAGTGAAGCTCTAGTAGATCTTTTTTTTTTTTTTTTTTTTTTTTTTTTTTTTTTTTTTTTTTTTTTAACTTTCTGGTTTTCAGCTTGTTAAAGTCTTTTCTTCAACCCTTAACTTATTTTAAAACTTAGCTTTCTTCCCTGAACATTGTATTAGCCATACAATGAATACTGTGATACTGCAGCTTTATTTCAAGTGTTACAGTTGAGCTGGCAGCCAATCAGTGTGTGCCCCTGTGCCCTCATTTGAAATAAGCTGCAGCCTGTGGCTCCTCCAGGTAGATCCTGTCAATTTAAGTGTGAAAAATTATAAGAGACAAGCTCTGTCTTCTGAAGTACTGATGCAAAAGGTAGCAATATTGCATGACCCTAGGGATGGTTGGATGGCTGCTTTGTACTGTAAAAGAGTTGAAAGAAACAGCTAGACTTTGGGGAGTTTTATGTCTCTGAGGTAGAATATGAAAAACCTGATGAGGAAGTTATGGTTCAAAGGAAGGTTACAAAAATAACAGCAGCCATCCTAAACTTATCTAAAAGATTTACAAGAAGTCTGCTACAGTGTGTGGGTTTTGACCTTCAGGAACACTAAACTTTATTCATCTTGTGCTGGGTAACAAAACACACTTAGTGCATTAAATCAGCTCCATTTTTGTGCTTGTGCTTATGAGATTCAGACCAGAGGTTTAGATTATAAGGAAACAGTTGTCAAGTGTGAAGTATAATTAAGACAATTTTGGTGCCAGAACCAAGATTTTATTTTTCCTGTGGACAAGGGATTGAATTTTTTTTTTATTTCTTAGTAGAGAGGGTGAGGAAGGGGATACTTTTTTCCTCTTTTATCTGAGCAATCAAAATGCCCCAATATGTGTTACATTTGCAGATCTACCATCTACCACAAATTTGACTCTTGTTTAAGATTTAAACACATACCTTAAAAATCTTCCATAGGTTTGAAAATATTCCTAAGTGCTCACTGTCAATTTAACTAGCCTCCCAGTGTTGTACTTCCAGGTGCTGCACATGGAGCAAAGTCCACTAACTGCTTAGATTCCCTTGCAAAATAGCTAACCACTGCAGTTTTAGAAGTTTTATAACAGACCTCATCTCTTTCCATCTACCAAATGTATGATACTCATGCAGTGATTTTAGTGGGTTGTACATTAAAGAACTTGGACTTCATGTACTCAATGATATACAACTTAAGACAAAGTTTGTTCTAAAAGCTTGCTGTCTTCATGTAAAACTAGACACAAGTAGATAAAAGTGGGTGGGATGGCAGAGATGATGATTAACCTGAGAAGCATAAGACACTGAACACTTCTTTGCAGTTCAATGATCTATACAGCCAAGTGTGACCTCTGTAGTCAGGCTTTGTCTTTAAGAGCCACTGGTATAAATCAATAGGCAACAGCAGTTGCATGACATGATTCAGCTCAGGAAAATGTCCCCAGATTACTGCATCAGGGCTGAGCACTGAAATAATAAAAGAGCAGCGTCTCAGATGTTCACCTTTCTAGGTGACTTCTACCAAGGTCTTGTAATGACAGGATGAGGGGCAATGGGTTTAAACTGGCAGAGGGAAGATTTAGACTGGATGTTAGGAGGAAGTTCTTTACAGTGAGACACTGGCATAGGTTGCCCAGGGAGGTTGTGGCTGCTCCCTCCCTGGAGGTGTTCAAGGCCAGGTTGGACGAGGCCTTGAGTGACCTGTGCTAGTGAGAGGCGTCCCTGCCTATGGCAGGGGGTTGGAACTAGATGATCCTTGAGGGCCCTTCCAACCTTACCATTCTATGATTCTATGATTCTATACCTTGAACAGACAGGTCCTCTCAAACTGTGTTAGACTGGCAAATATCTGAGAGGGTCTGTGCAGCAGCTTTCTAAAGGTCTGGTGGATGTAGAGGGATATGATTTCTTTCTGACCAGTCTTAGTAATTACCAGACATAACTATCCAGCAGCAACAGCAAACCTGCTGAAGTCCCTGAGAGCTAGAGTAATCTCACTTCACACCCTCAGAGGACCTGTCAATTATAAGGATTGCAGTTGTCACACTAAACATGTAGGTAGGATTTAGACAGTTGAACCTAGGTGACATGAATCCAGTCTAGGATCTGTCTTCAATATTCCTAAAAATTGTGGACAATTCTTTAAGCCAGCCTCTGTCCTTAGCATATCTTCCAAGATGATTTTCCTTTTTCTTTGCAACCAGTAGAAGATACTACAGAAAAATCTTTCTGTGGCATTCTCTCCACAACTACCTGAACAACAACTACCTGAGGGGACGTTGTGGAGAGGCTGGAGCTGGTCTCTTCTCAGAGGTAGTTTGAGACAGAACAGGGAGGAATGGCTTCAAGCTGAGACTGGGTAGGTTTAGTTTGGATATTAGAAAAAGTTTTTCATGGATAAAGTGGTCAGGCACTGGAATGAGCTGCCCAGGGAGGTGGTGGAGTCACCAACTCTGGATGTGTTTAAGGGTCGTTTGGGTGTGGTGCTCAGTGATATGGTTTAAGGTGAATCTTGTAGATTAGGGTTATAGGTTGGACCTGGTGATCCTGAGGGTCTTTTCCAATCTGGATGTTTCTGTGATTCTATGAAACAGGCCCCTTATTTGCAATTTGATTCAATACACAAAGGTACAATACATGCACTTGAACTATCAGCAAAAGATCTTCTGCTGATTTGAACAATAACTGGGATGTAGGATCTCAGTTTCAGTCCTGGTTTGCTGTTAGTCTTCCAGTATCCATGTCAGTAGTTTACATGTGACACATCTGTGCTGAGGAAAAGATCACAAGAGATCACCCATTGTCCAAAGGAGGGCGATGAAGCTGGTGAGGGGCCTGGAGCACAGCCTTTTAAGGAAAGGCTGAGGAAGCTGGGATTGTTTAATCTGGACAAGAGGAGGCTCAGGGGTGACCTTATTGCTGCCTACAACTACCTGAAAGGAGGTTGTAGCCAGGTGGGGGTCAGTCTCTTCTCCCAGGCAACCAGCAACAGAACAAGGGGACACAGTCTCAAGTTGTGCCAGGGGAGGTATAGGCTGGGTATTAGGAGGAAGTTCTTCACAGAGAGAGTGATTGGCATTGGAATGGGCTGCCCAGGAAGGTAGTGGAGTCGCTGTCCCTGGAGGTGTTCAAGAAAAGCCTGGATGGGGCACTTAGTGCCATGGTCTAGTTGATTGGGTAGGGCTGGGTGATAGGTTGGACTGGATGATGTTGGAGGTCTCTTCCAACCTGGTTGATTCTGTGATTCTATGAACTGGGTCCTGATAAACTAGATGTCAGAGCAAACTTCTCTGATGTTTGCCCAAGATGCTCCAATTCATATTTATTTCTTTATATTTATATTTAATTCGTGTAATTATATACTTGATCTTGTATTGTTTGGTGGTACAGAAGGATTGTGGGTGACTGTGGGAGGAAATTTATTTCCTGTAGAAACTGCAGTATGTAAGGAAAAAGATGTGTAAGGCAAGGAGGCACAATGTGTAAGAGGAAATTTGTGATAGAATCACATCTCTATTTATATCGGTGTATATACAGAGAAACACTACAAATGTATCTTTCTTAAAGCAAGAAAATCGACTTCAACATATGTCATCAGAAAGAAATGCCTGTTATGTACATTTAGTACATGAAGTAGCTACTGTATGATGATTTACTCCAGCTCTAACCAGTCACCAGTTTTGTCCTTGTCACTTACAACAAGCTTCAGAAACTTGGAATCAGATGAGCAAGAACATTTTTATACCAAAAGATTTTTGAGAGGTGTCTGGAGAATTTACCAATGAAAAACAGATTCAAGGCATTTGATTTTCCCTGATTTAATTCAGAATTTGAAATTAGCATTGTAACTTTTGAAAATTGATAATCTACAAAAAAAAAAAAACCCGTTTGAAATCTTTAGAGGCGCTAACTCAGCAGCAGGACTCAAGTGCTGCAGTACCACCTACACTAGGCATATGCCCAAAAGCACCTTCCCAGTGCACCCAGGAAGGCAATCAGCAAACTGTGCTCCAGTGCCCCAGAGCAATGTAACTGAGTGCTCCCTCTTTACAAGTGTTTAGTCTAAAGAAAAGAAGACTGAGAGGAACGTACCTGTAAAAGCAAGAGGAGAACAATCAGCTCTCCATGCCCATTAACAGGTAATGGATGGATCTTGTGACAAGGGAACTGAAGATGGGCAGTAGGAAACGTTTCTGCAATAGGCAGAAGGTTGAGGGAAAATCCTGCATTGTGACTCCACAGTTTCCTCAGGCAAACGAGAGATTTTCGAAGGAAGGAGTGTTTGTCGGTATCAGCACAGTTTTAACCAACACTGCCCTGATGTCCCTGCCATCCCTATGCATTATAGTTCTTTTGCTCGCACTTTCAGCTGGGTAACATATTCTTCTTTCTTCTTTACTTTTTCTTTCTGTTTTCTTTCTAATATTGTTGGGAAATCATTATTTTTCCAGAATGTTTCAGGCCAATCATTTTAGAGATGGATTAACTTTTTAGAAGTTAGATACTGGTTTAAAAATCTCACAGAAAATACTTGACCAAAAAAGATTTTGCAAAATCTTCAGTTTCTGATAGTAAGGGAAAAAAATAAAATTGTCTCTTACACAAATAAGACTGATTGCAAGTAACTAAGCAGCATCTGTACCAGGCAAACACTTATTTTCTATTGAAATTAAATTAGCCAATTAGGCACACAAAAGCCTCTTATCTTATACCTAAAGCTAATATCCATGTGAGAAATTACAGAACTATATGAGCAAAACGTAGATACAGAACCAGAGTTTATTTATGGTGACATGATGTGAACACTTCCTAGTCATCATTGTAGAATTGTTACTGCTTAACATTGCAAAAGTAAGAGAAAATCTCTGGCAGTAGGAATCATAGAATCATAGAATGGTAAGGTTGGAAGGGACCTCAAGGATCATCTAGTTCCAACCCCCTGCCACAGCCAGGGACACCTCCCACTAGCACAGGTCACTCAAGGCCTCGTCTAACCTGGCCTTGAACACCTCCAGGGAGGGAGCAGCCACAACCTCCCTGGGCAACCTGTGCCAGTGCCTCACCACCCTCACTGGAAAGAACTTCCTCCTGACATCCAGTCTAAATCTTCCCTCTGCCAGTTTAAACCATTGCCCCTCATCCTGTCATTACAAGATCTTGTCAATAGTCCCTCCCCAGCCTTCCTGTAGGCCCCCTTCAGATACTGGAAGGCTACTATAAGGTCTCCTCGAAGCCTTCTCTTCTCCAGGCTGAAGAGCCCCAACTCTCTCAGTCTGTCCTCATAGGAGAGCTGCTACAGCCCTCTGATCATCTTTGTGGCCCTCCTCTGGACCCGCTCCAACAGTTCCATGTCCTTCCTGTGCTGGGGGCTCCAGAACTGCACACAGTACTCCAGATGGGGTCTGACGAGAGCAGAGTAAAGGGGCAGAATCCCCTCCCTTGCCCTGCTGGCCACACTGCTCTTGATGCAGCCCAGGACTCGGTTGCTGTCTGGGCTGCATGCACACACTGCAGGCTCATGTTGAGCTTTTCATCAACCCAGACCCCAAGGTCCTTTTCCTTAGGGCTGCTCTCAGCCATTCACCACCCAGCCTGTATTTGACCTCTTCCTTCTAAAGTACTTCACTACAGGTCTGGAAAAACTTAAAGTAATGAAGTCTGAGGATCTGAAGTGATATTATTGTAGCAAACCCATTAATTTTACCGTTTTATCACTATCTTTAAGTAAGTGAAGAAAGCGAATAAAACTTTTAAATGCATGTTTAATTTTAATTGAATGAATAGCCAAAACTTATCTTTCATGATTAACCTGTTTCTTTATTGAAAGACTTTCAGAAATTGTTGATATTTTATTGCTACTTCCATAAGAAAACTTTCTACAACAACCTGAAATGCCAGTGAAGAAGTAGCTGTGGGCTTCTGCCACATCCAGTCTCTTCAAAATAGTGGAATGACCTCCAAAAGAAGTGTTCATATCCTGAGAGTGAACTCAAAGCAAAACTTTTGATAGTTCTGACGTGGAATTTCACAGAATCATAGAATCACAGAACCTTAGAGGTTGGAAAGGACCTCCAGAGATCATCAGGTCCAACTCCCCTGCCAAAGCAGGATCACCTAGGGTAGTTCACACAGGGATCCATCCAGGTGGCTTTTGAAAGTTTCAAGAGAAGGAGACTCCACAAATTTGTCTCATATCATCTCACCCATAGTGTAAGGGAAATTGTTTTGGTTACAGATTCCTTCTACCTGTAAAATAGCTTTTTCTGAATAGCAGCAGAGACTTTTTAAAACATATTTTAATTTTTTTTTCTTTATACTAGTCCACAAAACTTTATCAGCCAAGAAATGAAGTGACTCTGCCTTCATCCTGTGGGGATAATTCAGTCTCCTTGACTACCAGAGTACATTTGAAAAGAAGATCCTGAGCTGAGAATGGAAAATGTGCTCAAAGTGATAGAACCCTTAAAAGGATCTTATCTAGTGAAATTACCTTCTCAGGAAAGTGTCTCTCACTAGCAAGACAAGTGGCTTGAAATAAATCAACACATTTAATTTGTAGCTATAAGCCATACCAAACATGTTACATCTCCCAATAGCTGGCATTCAGTTTCATTTCAATACCTGACGCCTTCTTTTTTCCTCTTATGCCTATAAAAATAGTAAACTGTTTAAACATTTTATTTTTTCTGTTGTATCTCCAGGGAAAGAAATGCAGGGAGAACAGGGTTGTACTAAAGAAAAATCATATAGAACAAACCCATGATTTCCTTCAGTCACTGCACATCTACAGGGAAGAGTAATTTGTGGAAACATGGAGATGGAGGAGTAATGGATTTCTCTGTCAAAATGATGAGTGAAAGAAAGAAGTAATTACCATTAATGCACTTCAATTATGGCTCAATGGTTTTTTAGCTGTATGTTCCCATTTAATTTTCATTTAAAACAAAACAGTTGCCCCAGACCCAGAG
This sequence comes from Ramphastos sulfuratus, assembly GCA_013399055.1. Lineage (NCBI taxonomy): Eukaryota > Metazoa > Chordata > Aves > Piciformes > Ramphastidae > Ramphastos > Ramphastos sulfuratus. The sequence continues at coordinate 123,801 of WBNM01036424.1, read as the reverse complement.
CTAAAAACAGAAATCCCTTTCAGCTACTGGCAAATTAGCAAGTAATGCTCTTATTATATAAGCAGAGGGAAGATTGGCTTCTTCCAGGCAAACACGGGAAGTGCTTGTTTGTTTCAGGCACTATTCCTTCTCCCCCTCAAACTCACAGATGAACTTTATTTCCAATGTTATAATCAACTAAGCATGATAATACTTCTTTTCTGGTTCCTATTTAGCTTTCAAAGCTCTCACAGGATTTCTGTCATGGATCAGTGGCACCTTCCAGGAGGGAGTGAGGTCAGTGCACATCCTTGCTATACAGGAAGGTGTGTTGTATTAGAAAAGGGAAATGTTTTTAAATCCCCCAGATCTTAAGCTACTAAAAATAAACTAATGAGCCTTAAATTAACTGGTTTTGTTGGGTGGGGTTTTTGGGTTTTTTTGTTTTGTTTTTTTTTTTCTCCCCTCCACAGCTTTTTCAAGCCAAAATAAAAGTATTTATTATCTGGGAGTGACGTGCAGGAAATTAGGCTTATAAATTTTGTTCCAATGATTATAATTTCCAACTTTCCTTAATTCTAATGTTAATATGTTGTGGAGAATACGTTTCAACTTCAGTAGGTGGTTGTTTTTGTTTTTTTAACTGGAACCATATTGCACCATATTAAATATTTATGATAGAGGAGTTGAAAAAAAAATAGGTGATACAGAAATCACTTTTTTTATCTATGGAATAGTTTTGAACTGATGTCTGCATTCAGTGCTACCTCACTATCCTTCCAATAGCCAAAATGACCTTGAGAAATTACTTGTACATTTGAAATGTTTCAGAGAAATGTTAGAGCTGGGATATCAGCAAACCAAATTTTATGTAAGAATGTGAATGGATATCCTTAGTGGGACTTCACTGAATCTCAATGGAGGTATTTGTACAGAAATAGTAGCCTTGACTGATTTGCACCAGTCCCTTTTAGCCACTTAATTTTTCTCCCTGTTGCAGACTGAAGGACAAACTTAGAGTAATCCTTGTATGCTTATGAGACCTGTATAAGCTTTATTTACTGCTTATTAGGAATGAAGGTAATTCAAGATTTGCCATGGTTGAACCATGTACACTGCACAGACAGAGACTCTGCTGCAATCTGGAGTAAATCAGCAAGCATTCCTCCACACAATGCCTTTGTTTATGGCTTGCCTGTACCAAAAGGCACTCTGGATGTAGCCTCCTAGTTGAGGGGAGGATGACAGAATGAGAATTTGAGTTGTGCCATTCAGCTGACTTCAGAGACAGAGAGTGGACCCTTGCCCATTTTATTTAACTACCTGAATGTATAAGAGGTTAAAGAGCATCAGATATTTTTTCCAATGCATTCGCCTCTAACATGTACCATGACCCTTTTTACTTGTTGAGACACATACAAAGAGAGTCCTACCAAAGTTACTGCTTTTGCTGGCCCAAAACTGTGCTGCGCTCAAAACTGTGAGTTTACAAACAAGCCATGTATGAATAAGTTCACCACTAGCAAAAAAAAATAAACAAAACACAAGCCTCCAGATGGGCTGATATCTCCCCTTCACAGTTATGTTTTGGTGTAGCTGGTACTAATTTGTGTATCACAAACCAGCCTGCCCCATCAAAAATAAGCAAAAGAGATGAGCCATGGACAAAGGAGAACTCCAGCAATAACATTCAGTGCTCGGAGAAGTTGCAAAGTAGAGCAAGATGCAAACTAATACATCCAAAAATTTACTATAGCTAGCAACCAGCTACAAAACCAATTCTGTCCTCAGATAAGCTTAAAAATAAATCCTGAAGAATTTGCACTTTCTTACAGAAATTCAGATAGGTGGGGGTGAATATGACACCAGCAAGATATCAGGGAGTGTTTGTAAAACCTGCTAATCATGGTGAATATGAACAGCTTATGCCTTGGTCTAAGTACCCAGCACTTTTGAAAAGTCTTTGCCTTTAAAATATAGTCACTAATAACTGAGTACCCATCTCATCACAGGAACATTTAAATGAAAGAACTGTAAAGCAGTGTCTGCAGAACTACATGTACTGTCTCAAATCCTTTAAAATAATTTTAACTGCAGGCACAGAAGAGTCTGCAACACCTAAATGACAGAACACAGCGTTGAACCATTTACAATGACACGATCTTGATAGAGTGGGTGAGATGATCTCATTGTTTCCCTGTGAAGACTTGTCTTTCTTTTTTTCCACCTCTCCACAAAAGACTTCCAAGTTTCTTCCTCCACCTGCAAAGTTCTTGGAGGAAACTGTCAATATTTCATACTAAGTTCAAACATACCATGATTTTATCCTAAAGTTTATTTACATTTCTTGATTACACTTGTTCTGGCTCATTTCCTTTGTTTCTTTCTTGCCAGAAAACTGTGCTAGAAGTGCTTGTCAGTTATTAATAAATTGAGTCAAACAGTAGCAAGTGTAGTTCAACAATTTTGGCAAATATTAATGAAAGTAATTTTCATTGTTAGGAGAATTTTTGGGCCTTTTTTCAGATCAAACACAAATTTCAGCCCTTTAACATCTGTTTTTCTTCTATTAAGCTTGATGAGAAAACAGATAAAAGAAAAATGAGATTTAAAGATTCATTCTCAGCGAAAGGTGCAGATACTCCATCACTGGATGGACTTTAAAAAACCTTTTAAAAACATGAAAGCAATAAATGAGTTTTGTTTGGCTGTTGAGCAATTTTTCATGAAGTTATGAATTATGGAATCAGAAATAATCAGTATAAGTCATCCTTCGATTAGGTGCTGTGAGAAACTTCAGAATAAATTAAAAAAAAAAAAAATCAATACCTGATGAATAAATTCTAGTGATGACTACTCTACTGCTGTTGATGAATTGTTCCATTTAGGTATAGTGATATTCTTTATTGTTTAAAAAAAATATTATTTCTATTCTGAATGTGGTCTGCATCAGTTACAGACTTTGTGTTAGTTTTAAACCTTCTTTTACGGCTCTTTGGGTGTCTAAGTAAGTCATCACTTAATCTTTGCCATTTATAATAATTTTTTTGTTTGTTTTACAATAAAACATAGCTTTCAGTTTCAGGTTTTGTTTGAATTTTGCACATACATTTTGAACTGTAAGTTCAAGAGAAAAAGAAAGAGCAGTCAACAGCATTGCACAGGTAACAGACAAACAGAGCAGAACCTCCCTCTTCCCATAATTATACATAGAATCATAGAATGGTAAGGTTGGAAGGGACCTCAA
>WBNM01036424.1:85685-120506 GCA_013399055.1 Ramphastos sulfuratus | reverse complement strand
CTTTTCCTCAGGGCTGCTCTCCAGCCATTCACATCTATGGATCGCTTTTGTTAGTTTTTGCCTTAATCTGTGACAGTATTAAATAGTGCTGTCTTTTATTAAAATAATACAGTAAATTAAGGAAATCAAACACTTTTCTACCCCTTTTCTTAGACTTAAAAGATTTCTTTTCTAAAACAGTGTAGGACTAATTTCTCTTTGTAAAGCCAGATTTTTCTAAGTATCCATATCCCATTCTTGACGAAAAGAAGGGAAAGAAGTAAAACATTTTTTTCTGTTAGTAATTTAACTCCTTTTAGAAGCTTTTACTGAAATACTTATAACCTATTTCAGGATATTTAACTGAACAAAGACTCCTTTTTATTAAGCCTTCATAGCTTACTTTTCCCCTGGAAGACACTGTGAGCATGTTAGGTTTTAATTTATTCACTGTATTCATATGTTGTTTTCTTGTTAAGTTCACAGATATTATCCATACTAATAAAAAGGGATTAAACCCTTCCCTTAAATATGAAAATATGTAGTTAGCAAGTAAGCCTAGGCTGGCCCAGCTTTTCCTGAGAAGGATCTTGGGCTGTGTTTGTAGGAGTAAGTTAAACATTGACAGGTGCGTTTCTTAACACTGAAATGTGTTTTAGCCTGTTACAGTCTAAGAGCAATCAGAGATTTTGTCTGGGCAAACTATCCACCTCCTGGAAGTTAGAATAGACCCAAAGACCATATCCAGTAAGTGTGATAGATGTGACAACACTATTTGAAAGGGCAAGAGGTTTTAATCACGTGGATGTAAACCACTCTGTGCCATTTGGAGATATTCATAGACCTACTCAGGTGAATAACCCTTAGCAAGTGCTAAATGTTCACAATTGCCAATGCTATGTCAGGAATGCATTTGAACAACTGAGACTGTCTGCGCTTGCACCCAGTGACACAGCCTAAATACACATCTGAGTATCCTTTTAACAAGACTTCTCAAATTACATTTCTAACTTTTACAATGTCAGATATGCACTTAGAGAGAAGACTACTCTGTGCCTTTTTGAATAATCCATTGAACCTTCAAGTGCTCTTAGGTAGCACTGGTTGACAGTTTCAACTGCAATTTCTAGACCTGAACCAAATGACTTATCAAAGTAGTATTTAGCTAAAAAATGCATTCTCTGTGAGTTAGCAAAACATCTAGTTTGTGTATCTAAAGATTCCAAAGCTAACCACCGTAGCTGGTCTTCAATGTCATGTATTCATAACATGGAATAGCTGCTGTCTGGTGGCAGTCTAACGTATGATACTTCTGGGGAGGAAAATAAAGTCTAACAAAAATATTAAAGGGCAGGTTGTTTCCTTAGATGCTTTTTGCAATATGCATGTTTATTTAATGAATTAATATCTTCTAGGCATTAAAACATAAATTCTCAGGTTTCCATGTTCGAAGGGGAGGGGTGAATGACTTCAAGAAAATGAAACAAACATTTTTCAAAGTGGGTAATAACATTCTCTGTTATCATTAATATGTTTCCTAGGGTCTCCCTAGACCCCAACACTCTCAACAGTTAAGACTCTGTCTTAAACATGCTCAGGCAGTGATTATAAAAGCTGTGACTAATATAGGATGATCCTTCCTAACCACACACCAGTTCTGATGGAAATTAATGCATCAGCAAAAGACAGCATATTTTTAGATAGGAGACATCATTTTTCTATGAAAATCTTTGTGGAAAGGAAGGGAACTGACATCCAGCCTAGCCCCATGTAAAGAACTTCCTACCTGCTCCTTCTGTCCAGATAAATCCCTATATCTACAGAGAACTTCCACAGATCCTACGAGAAGGAAGTGAATAAGTGCTGCCATACAAGGCTTCTCCTTTTCATAGGAGTCTGGCAGATCACTGCACTCACAAAGATGAGAGCCTTGAGATGACACTTGTTTGACTACCTGTAAAACTGTGTAGGACATTGTGATGGTTTGGGAGTTCCTTGCCCCCCAAACACTTTGTAAAATCACCCGGACTAGACTCAGCTGGCTGGAAGTTAAGGAATGAAGCTCTATTTACAGCTTAGCACAATATACAAGCAGATATATACACTATATACAGGAATATTTACAGAAATATACAAGTTAAAGGCGATACAGAAACACAACCCCCCTCTCAGAAATCAGAGTCCCCAGGAGGGGCTCCCAACCACCCTTCCACCTTCTTCCCACCCCTCTACCTTACCCCAGGCTCTGGCTTATGTGTAAGGTGAGTTTGGCGGAAGGGCAAGGGGGGTTAGAAGCAGAGTGGTCAGTTAGGTTAGCAGAGAGGCCAGCAGATAAAACCCTCAGCTAGAGAGACTGCGATCTGAGTGTCTTATCTATGTGTTCTTGTTCTTATACATCTCAGCAAGCCTATGAGTGAAGTAGACTTCACCATTGTTTTCTTTTCACAACCTATAATATAATTCTTTTCATTAAAATATTCCAAATAGCCTCAAACCAGCACAGACATTCACAAGTAAGAAGATAATCTGGCCTCCTTTCTTAGTTGCTGGTGAGACACAGACATTTGTAGGGGGCAATACATTTTAATAAAGACTTCTTCGATTTCTACATGAGAAACATGAATCTCATTCCATGCTTCTTTTTGTTCCTGAGTGTCTAAGTCCTGATCACATGTATATAGATGTCTATACAAGAGGTGTCCCCAAATGGGTGAGGTAAGATGAACCCCCCATCGTTTGCATAGGGATTGCAGAATTGTGAGCAGGTTGAAAACAATAGTTTTTGGGGTTTTTTGTTTTGTTTTGGGGTTGTTGTTTTTTTTGTTTGTTTTTTTTTTTTTTGCTTGGTTTGAGTTTTTCTCCCTGCTTCAAAAAACTTCATGAAGCAATGATGATGTGCAGCTTTCACACTACAGAGAATATTGAGAATGCAATTAATCATTCTGTTTCATTCAGTTTATTTTGAGAAATAATTTGAAAATAAACAGTTTCTTGGATATTGAAAAAAAAAAAAAAACTCCAGAGCTTGGTGTCTGATTATTTTCGGATATATGATTAAGTGACTTCGAAAGAACTACACTAAAGCTTTAGCAGGACATTCTCTTACATGGACATTAGAGAAGTTAAATCAGCTCAAGGACAGTCAAGAAAGCAGAGATGAAAAAGAGGAGAGATTGTCTTTCCCAGATGCAGGAAAGCATCATTTGAAGCTCAGGTACTGTTATATGCCTGAGGAAAGAAGGCTTGACACAGGAGTGACAATTTTGATGTGTGATAAGGGATAGACTCAAAAAAGGAATTTTTCTTAGAATTAAATCTTTCACTGACACACCAACTTCTTTCCCTCAGGTGGAATTAATAAGATGTCTATCCAGGTACATATTTTCGTTATTTTTACAGGAACTTCAGAATTCTTAGATCTCTTCTTAGCTGATAGGCTTGGTTCATATTCACACCAAAGTTTAAAGGCTTGGGGGAGTAGTGGAAAATAAAGGGAACAATAGACAAGCAGACACACATAGCCCATGGCATTATTTTACCCTTGTTTCCACAGATAAACAGGGTTCAAATTCCTGAATTGAAAGGGGGCAAAATCTGTGGAATTTACTAACTTATTCTAATGAATATAGGGGAAAAAAAAAAAAAAAAGCCTATTTTACATGTTTCAGAAATCTAAAGGGGAAAAAAAAAGAAAAATCCTACATGAATTCCTGGTTTGTTTGGTTTGTGGGTTTTTTGATTGTTTGTTTGTTTGTTTTTTCATTTGTTTGTTTGTTTTCGTTTGTTTTTAATAAGAGCAGCTTCATGGTCTGGACTTTGCCATTGGTTCCCAATGTCAGGGACAGATTGATCCAAAACGTGAGATACAAATGTCCAAGAACTTAGGACAAGTTTCTGTCTGCTACTATTCTCATATTAAAATTTTACAGCTATGGGATATCTTTCAAGGTTGCATTAAAAACAAACTGCTTTTTTTGCTCCATTTTTGGGGTACGTTGCATTGCACAGAAGGCCTTTGCTCACTTGGGGTTGCACAGAAGTTGTGATCGTGCCTGAAGCATTTAAGAGGGTTCTAGGAATGGGAGGGGATGTTTTACCATCTTCTCTCTTTTTTCTACTGTCCTACAGAAATAAAGGCGAGAAGTCAAATAAACTTTCCAAACCGTAATGAATATTGCTGTCTTCTACAAACAGGCCCCCAGTGAAACCTTAAATCCTTGACTAAATCAAGGATTTTTCCCTCTAATCTTCCTTTGCATTGTGCTCTAGAATCCTGCACCAGTTTGCTGGACTGTGACCCCTAATTTTCAAAACAATTCATAGCAGGATAAATGCAGAAATAAGTAGGTTCAGCATATACATAGTCAGTAAATGTTATATTGCCCAGTTAGAGCCTGGCAATTTGTTTTGTTTTGTTGTTGCCTACATTTACTTTCATCCATGCAAATAATAATCAGTTAGATTCATAGAATCCTAAAATCTCAGTTACTGTAGTGCAAACATAGGAACTGAACACTGAACAGGTATTCCTGGAGAGGAAAAAGCATAACAAATATTTGGATAAAATTTTATGTCCACTGAGGATATAAAAGGAATAGAATAAACCACTTCCCTTTCCTTCCAGCTGGCTGAGAGGATCTTTTTGTAAATGCCTCATTTCTCCTGTGTACACCAGTAGTCCCTTTGTTGATCTTTTCTTACCTGACCATGTCTTCCTGATTAAGTTAAATAAAGGGAGCTGTTCATACTTACTTACATTTTATAGTCCTACCTGGATTAATTAACAATGGTATTGTAAAGACATCAAGATACTCCAGAATTAGCAATTCTAAAAATAAAACAGAAAAATAAAATGAAAATCTGATGCTTTATCCCATTAAAATAATCATCATTGAATTGCTCCAGAACATGACTCTTTAATTGCGCTGCTTAATACACTGAGCTCATGCTGCATTTGTCCTATACATGCTCTGAAACACTTTACCATTTCATGGAATCATCCAGTTTTGTTCCCCTCTGTGTATTCTGTCCAAACCCTGATGGACAGCTGTCTCAAACAGTGCTGTCAATGCAGCTGTCACTAACGCTGTTGGTAAGACTCATCAGATTGTATGAATATTTTAAAAGAAGTTATACTGTAGGATTGCCTGGAAGATATTTTTTTTTTGGGGGGGGGGGGGGGGAAAAAAAAAAAAAGAAGCTTTGTAGCTTTGTTTTACAAACTTATTCAGGTGGTTTCTGTAGATTGCAGTATGTGAGCTTAGAGCTGAATCAACAGGATGTTCAACTCACTCACCTTGTTCTGTCATTCTGTAGGCATAAGTGCTCATCCTATCCAAGGAAATAAATAGGGACTGAGTTCTGTAAGAAAAGCAAAAGGCAAAAGAGATACTTCCTCTCCCAGAAAAACAAACAAACAAAAAAAACCAACCCCAACAAACCCCAAACATCACAACCACAACTCAAAACAACCCAAAATCATAGCAGTCAGAAAGTGTTTGAATATATTTGGGGCATTATGTGGCATCAGAAAAGACTGGAATAAAATCGTGTTAAAACAGTCTCATTTTGTCCTGTTTAAATCTCTGCACGAGTGCTTTAAGGTCATTATTCTTGCACTGGTTAAATTGGGCACCTGTAAAGCTTCATTAAAGGAAATATTATCTCTAATTTAGCCTGAAAGAAAGTGATTTGTTACAATGTATGAAAAGTTAGCATTTTATTAATTGCCAACTAAGTGTAAAGTATAAAAGAATGGAACACCTGAGCTCTAAGTGTGTCTAGTTCCTTTCCAAAAAGGCATTAACCCCCTTTTTAGCAACTAATATAATTTAAATTCTGACATTTATCTGGTAATTGGAGTCAAAGGTAGCAGTAGTGCACAGGTCTTCCTCTTGGCTGTCTAAAGACTCAGTCATGTTCTGGGATCACTTTGAAGGAAGTAGTTTTCCTGCTGCATATATCTTCCTTCTATTAGGAAGAAAGCAAGATCACAAGAAAAAAAATTGTCTTCCAGCAGCTTTTCTCCATGGTGAGCACTCCAGAGATTACTCTTGGAATAATTTTCACTCATTCCCAATTCTCCTGGTTCTGTTTTAAAGAAAAGAGTATCTCAACTTTCTCCCTTGCCTTGTATTTTTTCTATAAATATATGCTAGTTTATATCTTCTTGGTTCAGTCTGCAGTCTCTGTTCTGTTAAGAGGCATCCATCACTATTGAAACCAAAGGTGTTAAAAAATCATTATTTTCAGGTGTAAGTTATATTTAATATATGATGAGCTACCATTTGTAGTTACCTCAAATGTGCCACCTAGGCATATTTAGATTCAATCTGAGTCAGTGTTGCAAGCTTAGAAACAGTGAACCAGACTTACTCTAAAATACAGCACTTCATTAGTGATTTCCAAAGATAAATCTTGCTCCACTATTCTGGAAATCTGGGCTAAGACAAAGGCAGACGTAGACATTAAAAAGGATGCTTGTGATGTACACAGATCCAAGATTTAATTTCTGTTGTGTTTTTAATTCCTTTTTGTTTAAGAAATTGTGTTATTCTTTGCAAGTTTTTCACAAAAACAAATGCATCAGAGCTTCCTTTTTCTACAAAACAAAACCAGACAGTGTCAACCCACAGCCCAGCATGTGAGCAGCCCAACAATAAGTTGAAGTATGCATGTGATGGAGCAAAACTGCTGATAAGAAAAATATTTGCAGTGACTAACTTGAAATTAACAACTCAATCCTGTCCCATTGAAATCAGTACTGACACACCCATAAAAAAAAAAGAAAGAAAGAAAGAAAGAAAATAAAAGAAAAAAGACTAAGTGACTAAGTGGTGGTTTGATTACAATGGAGAGACAAAAAAAGCTTATTTCTAAGAGAGAAACCACAGTAGCCTTTCTGGACATTAAGAGCTGTAAGTTTAGTGTTGATAGATTCAAATAAAGAGCACAATCCTAGAAGTGAGGATGTTGGTAGAACCTGGGACAGACTTCTAGGGGAAGAATTACATTGTCTGATATTTGAAGATTTTAGCTTGAGCTTGGATAGTCTTCTCAATGTTAGGATGTAGCTAGCATGGGCAACTTGTAGCTAAACTTGGGGTAAAATTTGTCTTAAACTTATTACCTGATGCTAAGGCAGTAGTTTATAGGGAGGATAAAATAGAAGGTCTCTAAAATCCTCTAGTTGGGTTCCCTGTTATTCCTGTATCTGTGGAAGAAAGTAAATGGTCCATTCTTGTCTTCTGTTCCTCAGTTCCAGGTTCTATTTTATTAAGCCAGGAGAGATAAAGGTCCCTTTCAACACGCACCTCTGATTCTGTAAAGGGGAGATAAGGACCGGCGATATTAGTTACTATAATAACACTTGAACAATGCTCTTTCGACCATATTCCAGGCCACTATCACATTAGTGAATGCATGGTAGTAATTGTCTTTGCTGGCCCACCAAATGCATGGCATAGTTCTCAGTTAAGGAGACAGGCTGATGTTAAGCCATTACTGAGTTTCTATGTCCTGTTAAGTGAGGCATCTGGAAAACAGTGAAGTTCACCCAGAGGGCAATGCATTCCATATATCTTACACACCATCCTCTGAAAGTGCTTGTTCTTCACCATTGATTATAGGAGGAGCTTAAACAACTAACTATGAATACTCATATTTGTAATTCCAAGTGAGACAAATCTTGTAGCCAGAGTAATGGCTTTAAGTGCAGACAGTCTAATTCTGCCAAATGCTGGGAGTCCCTCCAAAGTCACGACAGGAGGAAAGGAAATCCTTAGGAAATAGTTTGGGATGTAAGGCTGTATTTAAACAAATAGTATAAACTCTCTCACTGATGTCAAAAGAACTATATGTTCTCTGAAGCAACTTTTTTTTTTTTCCCCTTTAACTAGCAGCATCCCACCCTAAATGCCTCAAAGGAATAAAATAAATATAATTAAGCAATTATATGATATGTTACCACAAGCAAAAGATTCCCTCTTAAACAAACAGTTTAAGCTGCTGGCATCATATTGCTTTCTTTCCATTATTATCTTAAAGGGGTGTGGAAATACAAATAATATTATAGACAATAATATTTTCAAAACCTTTCTTGAAATCATCAGTAGTGTTTGCTTTGATGATCTCCTAGGGTGAACAATACATTACCCAGCTAAATGTTCCATTAAAATAAATATATCATTTCTGTTCTTTTTGATATTACACAGTAGGTTTTTCAAATTTCATTACTTAGGTTATCTTTTCAAGTTTTTGCACACTAGAAAGTCTATCTGCTAATCAGAGATTTTGCCCTAGAATAAATCCCTTTCATTTTACATAGTCACAGTAATATCATCCCAGTTATTGTCACCTCTTTCTCAAACACCATCACATTTCTAGTTCTTGCTTGTCCTTCTATTACTCCTTATGATCCACAACGTTTTCCTTCCTAATCAGACTTCATCTGAGTTCATGAAAGTATCTGAAAACTTTTCAGGAATCCTACTCATATTTCTCTGTGTTTCTGTATTTTGAAGCAGACATTTTTGTGTTGGTAGCCACATACTTACGAATTTGCAAAAGCCACGAGCCTTTTAAATGCTTATCTGAATAGAGAAAATAATATTTTAGTCACTATAGTTAACTCAGCAACAGGTAAATTGTTAACAATAGCTTATTTCTTGGTTATTTCATCAGTTAGATTTTTCTGTAAGGTCTACTGTAAGGTATTGTATGTGCTTAGGAATTACATACAGGCAAGTGGCTAAATCTGAGTTTCTTAATCAACAGATATACCTCACATTGGAAAAATTGGGGTTTGCCAACATTAAGCTGAAATATGATTGTCGTGAATCTGAAACTATTTGCAAGATTTGGCTATGTTTAACCAACTCGTTTTCTGTTGATATTTTCCCTCTGGGGGAAACAGCCAGAGGAAGAGCAATAGCAGAGGAAACAAAAGGAGCTTCATCTGTGTTTTTTCAGGAAAGAATTTGATTCCTTGTCTTCTTTCTTGTTAAAGCTTAGTTCAGACACACAGCCTGGTGGTTACTCAGGTAAGTTTCTTTCATTCATTCTAGGTTAGAATTCTTGTTCATATAGCTGAGTATTTTTTGGACAATACAGGCATTGATTCTTGGCAGGAATGTGAACAGGCACCGACTTGTTTTGTAGAAAGCCAGTCAGGCTAAGGGAGTCGTTACTACCTCTTTTAATGCTTGGCACAATAGCATTTTGCTGTTCCATGCAAAAAGCAGCATGTCCAACAAAAGGAATTGAAGCTGTCAGACTTGTAGTTTGCAGGATGGAAGGATGTCACACTCCCCAGTGAATGCTCTGGCTGCTCACCGATGAGGTAAGAGGGATTAGCAGTCTCAGACATCTAGCCCCTTTTCTTGAATTTTTTTTTTCCTCCCACAAATATTTCACTGGATGTGAACGAAATATTCTACTTAACATGAAAGAATGTAGTTTTATGTTTCCTTTTTCTAATAAGCAATTAAAAAACACCTTTGGTTTCATTTTAGTTGTTTAGTTTTTGTTCAGATTAATTGAAAACATATAGAACTGGGTCGTTGGTGGTTTTTTGGTTTTTTTTTTTTTTTAACAGATGGATTCACCTTAAAATAGGCTGCCGAAAGACTCGACCATTTAGCTGCCCAAATCCTCTTTCATAAATCTGACATATAAATTAAACACAAAGTTTACTTTCTGAAATGTCAGTACCTACCCCCCAACTCCCCACCCCCTTTTTCTTCTGTAAACAGTCACTGTTCATTTTCTTCAAGCATAGTTTTCTTGCAGCTTGGCTGTGAAAACTGACCTACTAAACTGTCATACACATGTGCTCTCTTGTAGAATGACAAGCAAGAGCAATATTTCTTTGATTTCCACAAGACTATCAGCTAACTGATGGATTTCATATAATAAAAGCAAATCAATTCACAGCATTCCACACCAAGATTGTAAAATTAAAAAAATAAATGTATGGATAGGATCCAAACAGTTAGGCACAACTAAGTCTTACAGCTTCAGCCCAATTCTTCTTACTCAGGTTTCCTGAGTGTTCAGTGTGAGCAAGGAGAATAAAACTGGGTTTGAAAACCTTCAGAGAGAACCTATCCAAACAAGGTTCTCACAGCAGTGTCAGTCTTATGTGTTCAACATGATGATGACATGAAACCAGTATTTGATTTGCAGGAATTTTGTGTCTGTAGAAGACAACTGAGAAATACCCTTCAGCTAGTTTTGTTAGGCACAATATGAGTATGTTTGGCTCGGCCGTTCTCAGCTGTGGAGGTCCAGAACAGGAATTCCTCTTGGTTGATAATGTAAAAGTGAAAACTTTATCACTCATTCCTCCTAAGAGAAAACAATTTCCCTAACACCCATTACAGAAATGATCAATCCATCATATTTTCTTAAGGTCCTTTGGAGAAATCTATTTTGGAAGAACTATGCTTGAAACATTTTGTGAGAAAAAGGTTCAGTCTGAAGGATTTGTTCCAGGTGGCACTCACACCATCTGGTTTGAGCAGCCTACCTGACTTGCTTCATATTAACAAATACAGAATTTGGATAGGAGCTCTCAAAAACCGATATACCTGGGAAAGTGAAGGATAATAATATTTTTCATGAGCAATGAGAACTTTACATATTGATTTATAAACTGTTTACAACCCTCGCATTTAGATGATGAACAAATGACAGATTTGGTATTGAAGGAAATGGAAAAAAATCCCTTTGATTTCAGTTGAATCCTACACTGTCTAGTAAGTTAGATGTAAAGGGGAGGGTAAAGGAGACTAGAGGAAGTTTGGAAATGTTGGGTTGATTATCTTAATTTGAAAACGCAGAACTTCTTTCCCACCCATCTTGTCTGCCATTCTTTCTAACCACAACAGCCGTGTATACTTATTAAATAATTTTGGAGCAGTAAATAATGCATACAGTATGTCAAAAGTCCATAGAAGTGACGGTAAAAAGTTATGCTGATCTCCAAGAACATTGGGCTAGATCCAAAATCCTTAAGGGAAAGTAGTATTAATGAAGTAGAATCAGTGTATGTATGTTTGTTTTCATGGGGAAAGAGGGAAAGGAAAGGGGAAGCAAAGGAAAGGATAAAGGAAAGGAAAAAGGCAATTGCTGTAGAGAAGTTGTTGATGCTGTCTTTCTTTTACAAACAGCTCCACACTATAGAAATAGTTGGTGAAGCACTAGGGTGCTTCAGCATTTGCTGACATGCAAACAGAGAAAAAGAAGGCTCCTGCATGCAGTATTGGTACTGACCCTTTAAAGCTTCAGCCGCACAAGAAGATAGAAATGTTGAGGTAAAAGAGAGGATCGCAGTAAAGCAAATTAAGAAATCAGAGAGACCCTATATGGGCAAAGATAGTCTTTTGTGTAAAGTTGTGTCACGGAGAGATATTTTAGCGTGGAAGGAGGTGTTGAGTGGTGTGCTTGAGGCAACAATATGATACAGAAGCTGTTTCTATTTATATGGAACTATTTCAGTGCCTCCAGGACTGGAATAGTCATCCTGGGTTACTAAGGGCTGCTGACCCGGAAACGTATGAAAGGCATTTCTGTTTGCAGAGGCCTTTGCAGAGGTTGCTCAAATTAGCTGGCATCTTTCTGAAACAAGCAGCAGTTGTGTGTGCAAGTTGGGAGAAAATACCACATTTCCATCAATGCTTACTTTCTCATGGGAAGAAAGTGTGTGAACAGATCAGAAAGGCAGCAGAGCCTTTGCGCCTGTGTCAGAGCAAACCAAAGCTGGCGGTCAGGTGGCTCTTCTTACAAAAGGAACAAGGCAAGTAAGGTAATTGCTGTTTAATATGTCCAACAGGATGTTTGAAGGGAGCGTTTAATTATCCTGCCAACATCTATTCAAATAAACATGAGGGATTTAGAGCATTTTTAGGGGTTGCAGGCTTAAAAGGAATGCCAAGCATTCTGGGGCACTAAACCTCTTAGACCTCCTCTGTAAGGTAGCATAGTGACATGTTTCCATTGACATTTTGCCTTTTACATGAAATCATTCCTGCCCTAAAGAACACAACAGGGATGTATCCCCCAAAGTAGCCTACCTCTTCTTTTACCTTCCTAAATCCTGCCTTGAAAATTTATTGAAGAAGTATTTTCAGTAGAGCACTCGAGGACAATAGCTGAGTGCATATTTTTAGTTTCAGTTAAGACTCCTTTAAAGCTAAGTCATTGTTGAGAAACATTCTGAGCCTTTTCATGGATTAAATCATGCTGCAAAATGCCACACTGTTGAAACTGCCAACTGAAAATGGCTTCATGAATACCTTTTTGAGAGAGTTTAGTATTTGTTTCCTTTACACGTGCAGTCACACACATAAACACATTTTAGCTTAAAAAAAAAAAAGTAAAATAAAAAGTAAGTTGTTACTGATGTTGTTATATCCCTTATGCTTTGTTTTCTATTTTTTATAGTCTTTTCCTGTTGCCTTAACTGTAAAATCTTCAGGATTCAGAAGGCTGCCCACCAAGGGAAGTGTTACCTAAGATGATCAGTCTTTGCCACTTCAATTGGCTGAAAGGTCCTGCAGAAGGTATCTCATGAAATGATAACATCTTAAACCTAAAATGCAGACATTAGTCACCATCCAGTGAACACACCATGCATGAATGAGCTCCACATGTATATATTGTTCAGAACAGAGTTTTGAGTCTGACAGACTAAAAGTCTGTGCAGGAAAAGAGTATAAAGTCAGGCTGTGTGAGCAGGCACTGAAGAAAGCTGGCAGGGAGACACTTGGTGAAGGGTACTAATTCTTTCTAAGGAGTGGGGAACCATAACTGAGGCTATGATTTGCTGGTGGCGGATTTTATTTTTATATCTGAAAAGAAAATAAATATTTGACTTATGGCTTTAACTTCTTTTCATAATTGCAGCAACTATGAGACCTCTGGTTCTTTTTCTTTCCTAACTGCTCAGACCAAATAAATCCACATTATCTTTCTTACTGTTAAAAGGATTTAGGAAAAACAGTAATCCACACCTTAATGGTAAAAAGCAGTGTGATGCACTGCCACTCAGAGAAGTCTTAGCATGAAGTCATTTAGGGATAATCTTTGTAATTACTAATTTACATAGAAGTAGTAACATCTCATAGTGTCTAAATTTAAAACATAGAAACTGGCAGGATTGACAGGTCACTGATTTCACATCTCTTTGGACTTTGATTTGCCAGGTCTTTTCATGGATGAGAAATTACTTTACAAGTTATGCTCATTCAAAGGGACTTTGTCTAACAGTTAATGGAGGTCTGAAATATCTCCCACCTTCTCCGGAAATTCAGTAAAGGTATAATTTAAGAGCACAGTTGATCTCAGTGGGAGAGGGAAAAAATAAAGGAATAAGGAGAGCAGAATAGTGAAGACTGGAGAGAGACTAGGGAATGAGATAATTCAGGTGTCTTCTGGCCTAGTGATGTCTTCACATTATGTGAAGAAATAGAACATGGAGCTATATAGAGTGGTGCCTGAGTACACCTGTCCTGAGTTCTCAGGCAGTCAGGTAAATATTAAGGATCTTTTTCTAAAAATCAAGTATGTCTTATGGTTGTTTATTACAGTTCCCTAAACAATAGACTAGGAAAATGAATGGAAACAAAGGAAACATGAACATGAGCCAGTAGTGTGTCCAGGTGGCCAAGAAGGCCAATGGCATCCTTGCCTGGATCAGGAATAGTGTGGCCAGGAGGACCAGAGAAGTCATTCCACCCTTGTGTGCAGCACTGATTAGGCCACACTTTGGGTATTGTGTACAGTTTTGGGCCCCTTAATTTAAGAAAGATGTTGAGGTGTTTTAACATGTCCAAAGAAGGGCACCAAGGCTGGTGAGGGGGCTGGAGCACTGTGAGGAATAGCTGAGGGAGCTGGGGGTGTTCAGCCTGGAGAAGAGGCTCAGGGGAGACCTCATTGCTATCTACAACTATCTGAAAGGATGCTGTAGCCAGGTGGGGTTTGGTCTCTTCTCCCAGCCATCCAGTGACAGAACAAGAGGACACAGTCTCAGACTGTGCCAGGGCAGGTTTAGGCTGGACATTAGGAAGAAGTTCTTCACAGAGAGAGTGATTTGCCATTGGAATGGGCTGCCTGGGGCAGTGGTGGAGTCCCTGGAGATGTTCAAGAAAAGACTGGACAAGGCACTTAGTGCCATGGTTTAGTTAATTAGAAGGGTTAGTCGATAGGTTGGACTCGATGATCCTAGAGGTCTTTTCCAACCTGGGTAATTCTCTGACTCTGTGAAAAGTATTTTAAAGGAACTGCAAAGGAGTAGAGACCTCTGTAAAATTGTATAGCTTAAACTTGAGTTCAAATCTGAGCACCCATTCAAATGTGCCTCTGAATTTTGTATGGTTTTGCCTGAGTACGTGTTTTAAGATGCCACTGATGTTTTATGAGTTCTCTGTATAATTGTGCAACAAGGAACATTTTTCAGGCATTATGTTGATAAGTCTTGCATGTCCCCATAATATACATCTTACTCATCTCTCAAATGTTAGAGTTAGTTTTATGCCTGTCTACCTACCTACTTACCTATGTAGGATGAATGATATATGATATTGTTTATTGTGGAAGGTCTTTGTAGGATTTGTATTAGTTTCAAAAGATTACAAGTAAATGAGGTTCATTATTAATGAGTGGAAATTCTTGCAAGGCAGCAATTCACTTGTGCTATATCCTTGAAAAGTCCCATTATATATGAGTTAATAGAAACCATAGCCTTGAAATCATACACATTTTCCCATTTGAAAAGGGTGTTTCTAACACCTTTTTAACTCTTTTATTACTGAGTTACTGTACAATGCTGAAACTAAGAACACAGTTTGTATTTGTGTGCATGTGTGTTCTTTGAATGCTCCATGTGGTTTGAGTTTTAAAGCTTATTTCCTTTTGGTCTAATGAGCCTCTGAAAGTGATTAAATAGAAGAAAGACAGGTTAAGCCAATGACATTTTACCAGAGAAAACACTATCAAATCTAGTGCCTGAAAAACTTGTTGTAGGTTCCCAAGATTTCTCACGATAAATTGCTTTCTTATGACTAGACTAGTAATCAGAAAGTCAAGGCACTACATGTTTGTCCATTAGAGTTAAGATGAATGCAAACAATGATAAAAAAAAGTTCTTCTGTGCCATACTTGGTTATTTGCTGTGTCTTTTGTCTCAGACTCCATTCTAGCTAACTGCTTTTGGGTTTGTGCTGAATGCAATGAATCGCTTTTAAGCATAAGGAAATTCTATCCAAATCAAACCCTCAGTTGTTGTTTTGAAGATTTTTTTTTTAAAGAAAAGGATTAAGTTTACTCAGGATACTTTAGCATTATATCCATAGTCTACAGATTAAAATTAATTCACAATCAATTCACATTTTGTGAAGATGTAGAGGTGGAATGGGTGGGCAGCAACTGTATAAGTAAACCACTTTGCCTTTGCAAGTGCTGTGTGTGCCACATATATCTTGGTAGGGAAACAATGGTTTATAGAGTTGAATGGGATATCTCAAGACTGATGGATAACAGTTCATTTATCTCTGTGTTGTACAAAGGCCTTGATCCATCCCCAGAGACTCACTGTTCATGGCACTTCACATGCCTCTGGCAGCAGAAGAGTGGCTCAAAGAAGAGCTGAAGAAATGAAGAACAGTGCAGTGGCAGTGACCAGGACAACAGGCAATTCTCTTGACAGACTACTGTCTACCCTTAGGCTATTTTGAACTTGTTTGCATCACAGAATTATGCCCATTGTGTGATTGTTGTTTTGTATTAGGTAAAACCTGCCATGTCCTGACACACAGATATAATCAAAATGTAGGCAGTAAGTAACCTAGATAAACAAATGGCTGACATTTTTTTATTTTTTTTTTAATCTACATCACCTTTAAAAACAGTGTCTTGGAATAAAGAAATGAGCTTCAAAAGCTGTACACAAAAGAGCCTCTTTGGTGTCTCCTAGTGAGCTATGTAGGTAAGTAACAGCTGTCTAAATTTGGAAACTGCACTCTTCAGATGTCTGCCTAGGAGAAAGATGCATGACCATACTGTTCTTGAGCTTGTTGGAGACCACTGTGCTCTTGTTGAGAGACTAGGAGTAACGTTGATCTCATTTATCTTTGCCTTGTAAAGGGCAGACATTTGGTTTAAGAGGTCACTTGGAAGTTTTCAGCAGAGAAAGACAGATACCTCCAGTGCAAACTCCACCATATTCTAAGAAAATTTTGTCTAAAACACAAGACTTAAATTGCCATTTAGAGGTCACTTTCTCTCTTTAATGTTTGTGCAGACTACATTCCAATAATCTGTACTTTGCTTTACATGCCAAAAGTTAAGCAAGATGAATCTTACCCTTGCTGACCAACTTCTCATTTTTAAAATGTTATTTCATAAGTTTCAATTGGCACAGATAAAACATCACCCTTTCATATCTTGTATCACTTATACACAGTAATGCACCTTTCACATTTTTCCTTAAATTATCTTTTACCGATACTTTTATTCATAATCACAGCGAGCTGCTTAAAATAAAATAAAAGTATAGCAAGAATGACAACCAAATATATAGCAAGTAATAACCAAATGAGGAGAGGCTTTTGCACAAGGGCAAGTGGAATGTTTACCAAGGACATGAATAACAAGACAGCATTACTCTCACACTATTGTATCCTCATTATATATATACCTTGTTTGATCACACTACATCTCCTACTACATGTCACTATATACAAGCAGAGTCAAAAGTATTTGAAACAAAAGAACAGCAAAGGACTGCAAAGGTGGAATGCCCAGATCCCCAGCTCTAACTCATGTTTTCCTTTTTTCTTATCAAAGATATTCAGGAAATCTCTAAACTTATCCTTGGTGAAAATAAATATGAAACTTTCCTCTAAAATTCAATCCCTTACCGCGAAATGCAGTAAAGTCTTGATTCTTCTCTCTAGATTCTTGTTCCTGGTTTTTTTGAGGAGGAAAGTTTGAAGAGAATCGTTTGAAATCATCTACACATGAAAGAATTAATGTCTGTAGCCCTTTCAAACATAAACGTAACTGTGAGATTGTAACCCATAAAATATGTTGCCCTTTGCTGACACACAACAATATATGATAGATTTTGTCCACAGGTTTAGTAAGACACTTGTTTTTCATCAGCATTTCTCTGTAAACTACTATGTGCATAAAAACGTTGACAGTGAACTGCTAGTGATGATATCTTTGTGCTGTTCTAGACAAGCATGTTCTAAGGGCACTAATCTCTTACAGGAAGGCAGGAATTCAGAAGGAAGGNGGAAGGAAGGAAGGAAGGAAGGAAGGAAGGAAGGAAGGAAGAAGAGAAAGGAAGAAAGAAAAGAAAGGAAGAAAGAAAAGAAAGAGTCTGAATAAAAAGTTACTTCTAGGAAAGATAAAATGTGGTAAAGGAGAAAAAAAACCAACTCCAAACAAACCAACCACCCAAATGTTAGTCCAATGGCAACTTGATAAAACTGTGTCAAGTAACTGTTTATTGGCAGCTGGAGAAGCTGGTGTGATCATAGGTGATATGCTTTAGATGTGTGTCAAAAACATCCATAAAAATGTTTGTAGACAAATGTCAAAGAATAAATAAGTTAAAAGTTAATAAGTAGGAGACTTAAAACAAACTGACTACATTTCATTTAAGCATTGATTAGCTAAAAAATTTAAAGCAATAAAAAGCAATTATTAATTTATACAAGATATAAGCAGCCTGGGCATCTTACAGGTGTAAAATATATTTCTAGTCCAGACTGAAGGAAAGGTTAAATTCTTCAGAAAATTTAATAATAGCTAGGGATTTGCAGTGGATCTAAGATTCTGGCAAGTTTGTGAGCCCTAAAGATTAAAGAAGATGCCCTCTTCAAAGTATTGAAGATGGTCTTGTAGGCAAATTATTTAATAATTACCATTGGAGAAGGTTTTGTATCTTCCTCTGAGGCAATTGATTATGATACTGTCATCTGAAGAATGAATCAAGATAACCAAGATGAGCTGATGTTCCACCAGAAGTGAATGCTTTTCTGGTGACTTTTCCAAAGCTGGCAAGGCTGTGGTGCCATTTCTAGCCTGTTTCTCAAGTTGTGCTTTCATGAACAGGGAACAAGAAAAGAGTTCCAATGTGATTACGCTCACAGACTTGGGAACTTCAGGTGAAATGCTAGTCTGGATATGCTGAGGTTGATGAGTATTAATTCATTGTCTCTAGTGCAGGTCTGATATTTCATGTGGTGTTAATGGCTGTTTATACCTGCTAGCGTGGATACATGTGAATTTCCAAACAAGTCTTGCATAATAGCTATCTCAACAGTGAAAAACCTGTAAAGTTTCATGGTTGTACTACTTCCTCTATAGGAATCAAATTCCCTCTGATAGTTCATAGAGGTTTATTCACCCTCTCCTCTCCCTCACACTTGTAATAGAAGACAAATTACACAAATATCTCCTGATCACATTCCACATACTCCTGTCAGCAGGAAAAGTAGAATTTAAAAGAGCCCAGATACCGAGGGTGGTCAAAGCCACCATTTCCAGGATTCAGGGATGATGGAAAAGAACCCCCTGCTTGTCCTCCAGGGTGACCTTCCATCTCAGCTCTCGGGTTATCACAGATCCATCTGTAAACAAAGGATAGAAGGTTCCCTGGGCAGTGTCAGGATCACACTCAGTGTGACACTGTGTTTGGATGTTCAAAGAATCCTTCTCTCCTTGCTTTCTTTTCCAGGCTTAATAAAGGAACTGTTAGAACCTATGTAGCCTGATAAGATGACAAGACAGTCTTTTAGTGTTATTGATTGTATACAAGAGGTGGAATGATGAATTATTTCCTATAATGCACCCTGAATTGGTTTCATCTTTTTGAGAGATGTTCTTGAAATTCCTTATATGAATTCAGTTCTTAATCTTCCTGCTGGAAAGACAAGGATCTTCAGTGGTCCAAAAGGCTGGGTTAAGACAAATATGTTCTACCTGATAATAGAAGAGAGAGAACTCTCAGAGGCATGATCCAAGAAGACTAAAGATGTATAGGATATAAAATAAACGGTGGATTGTTATCATGAGAATGCTGTCAAAAGGAACCAAGAGAACAAATTGTGTGCCTCTGAAGGCACTCCACATGTAGTAAACTTCAGCCTTTCACCACCTTCCTTTACGTGTGGTGGTGCCACAGCTGATTGCCTGGTGCCTTTTTTTCCTCACTGAAGTGAACAATTTTACTACTCAGCAAAAGTCCTACTAGAAGGCCACAAGCACAGTATCAATCATACACTGGTGCAATATATGTGATATTGTCTGCAACCACCTTGCCTGTGCCTGTATCTGTCATACTCAATCTTAGCAAAATGGCTTAGAAACCTAATTCATTATGGAGATTTACCTCATAATGTTCCCGAGGAATAGTATCTTCTATATGTATTTTGTGTGAAATAAACAAAATTCTTGCAATAAAGCTATTCAGAGCAAGATCCCTAAAGAGTGACATTTTTATAGAATCATTCTCTAGGCATCAGTTATGACCCAAACCTGCTATTCGACTGTTTTGAAAAGCATTTGATAGCAGTGGATAATGGAGCTACATGTAACTCTACTTCAGATTTAAATAAATATCTAAGGCATTAGATATTGAAGCAGAGTTGCTTGCTTTCTTTGGTATAAGTGATCTTTGGGCAGGGATTTTCAAGGTGTGAGGACTACCTGTTTTCTTTTTAAGAAACTTGCCTTCGTGCCATTCCTGTCTCACTCATTCTGAAACTAGCTTTGAAACTTCATAGCTTGACTGAAAATCTCTGAGGTATGGAAAGGCTAAGTGTGAGCCTCAAACTATAACCATGCTGTCCTGATCTTGGCTGTTGCTATGATTTCAGAAATTGCAGGTTATTTGTAATTATTCACTGCTTAAAATAGTATTTGAGGAGCTTTTAGTAGGTTTGGAAAAGAGCAGTAGGACAAACTGAGAAGTTATTGATATGCTCAAAGAGCCCAGGTAATAGACAAGACTGCAGATGGGTCCAGCCTGAGCTGTTTACTGAGCTCAAGCACAATGAATAGGTCTCAAAAACATACTTCAGAATGCAACTATAATTGTTTTTGGTTCTTTTTTTTTTAGAAACCAGTATGAGAATTGCAAATCTCATTTTTACTAAGACCTTCTAAGTCTCCTTTTTGCTTAAGTGAACAAGCTGTTTTTCCCTGACAGATGTTACAAGGAAGTTTTGGTGTAAATGTAAATCAGGTCAGAAAGATGCTTTCTGTTACATGCAAAGGTATCTTTAGGAAAACTTTTAGGCTGTACTCACTAATATATTTCAGTTGTTTTAATGATTGCTTATTCTAATTTCACTGTGTGATGAATGTTTCATTTACGTGTTGCTCAGATGTTAGGCAGGTTATCTGGGACCTTCAGAGACTTGATCAGAGTTTGCTGATGAAAGCCTGACTCTGTTGTCTAAATCTGTCACCTCCCTGACTTTACCACCATGGTTGAAACTGCCAGCAATGGTTGGTCTGTAATGAGATTACTTTGTGGTTTCTTTGTCAAGCTTGTTTTTATTGACTCACCCAATGCAAGGAAGGCACTGTCCCTCACAGGTCGACCCAAGGTATTGTATACCAGTAAATGTATCATGACAGAAGAAAACAAACACGGGGGAAGGAGGAAGTTCTGATAACTTTCACAGCCCAGATGGAAACCCAGGCTCTTTGTACTCCCACTAAGTGTTGGCAGTGTGTGGTGGGGGTGTGAGCACTGAGCTGTAACCCACCCTCCCAGGCACTCTTTCTCACCATGACTGTCATTCTACAACTCGGACTAATGAGGACATAGTTCTTGCTGAAATGGAGTTTGGCATAACTTATTATCAAAGCGTATTATATTTGGTAATTTTCCTATTGTTTTTACATTTCTATTACTTTTATGTTGGGTGGGGTTTTTTTGTTTGTTTGTTTAATTTTGAGTTTTGCATTTACACAACATTTTATTCTTCACTGTCTAGAAGCATGGAATTCTGGTTATGAAGCAGGAAACTGCAACGTTTCTTGACTAACCAATTAAAAATGCAAACTGTCCTGGGCCTTTCAATATCTCTTTCACAATAGAAAATGAAAGCTGTAAAAAAATAAAGTTTCCAAGTATTGATCCAAGAGAACAATTAGGGTTAGAAGGAATGCAAGAAGAATAAAAGAAGAGAGATCATGTCTGTAATACTTCAGCACCTTCCTAGGGACACTCAATGAGGTGGAGTCAAAAATTCTCACTCCTGCTCCTTAAATCATTGTTTTGATTTACTGGTTCATCTCTGTGCCAAGTTAAGTTCAAATGTATTTAAGTTTATGTATATAAATATCTATGACTTGATGAATGAACTTTCCAATTCCTTCCCATTTCTGTACAGGATGCACACACCATTTTTCTGCAGTTATGTCTGCATGCACAATAACTCAGTCACTAACTACTCAGCAGTGAAACAGATTTTTCAGCAAGGCCCTTTAAGATTGTTGTCATAGAATGCACCAGGATCATAACTACTTTAAACCTGAAACTTACTGGGTTTGTATTTGATTACTGAAGATCATATTTGATTAATGAAGCTCAAGCAGACTTTTTTTTCCCCCCCTCCATTGGTACATTTTAAGAATGTATTATTATTATAAAGGTAAGCTATCTGATTTGTACTTATAGAATCATAGAATCATAGAATGGTAAGGTTGGAAGGGACCTCAAAGATCATCTAGTTCCAACCCCCTGCCATAGGCAGGGACACCTCCCACTAGTACAGGTCACTCAAGGCCTCGTCCAACCTGGCCTTGAACACCTCCAGGGAGGGAGCAGCCACAACCTCCCTGGGCAACCTGTGCCAGTGTCTCACCACCCTCACTGTAAAGAACTTCCTCCTGACATCTGGTCTAGATCTTCCCTCTGCCAGTTTAAACCCATTGCCCCTTGTCCTGTCATGAACAAGACCTTGTAATGTTCAGTACTGTAAGGTCTCTTGGAAGCCTTCTCTTCTCCAGGCTGAAGAGCCCCAACTCTCTCAACCTGTCCTCATAGGAGAGCTGCTGCAGCCTTCTGATCATCTTTGTGGCCCGCCTCTGGACCTGCTCCAACAGTTCCATGTCCTTCCTGTGCTGGGGGCTCCAGAACTGCACACAGTACTCCAGGCGGGGTCTGACGAGAGCAGAGTAAAGGGGCAGAATCACTCCCTTATCCTGGAGTAAAAGTATTCTGATAACTTTTATATCAGCTATAGACCTGTATAGCTCTTCTTACCTGTAGAGAAATCTAAAGTATTTTGGTAAACAAGGAAAACCACTTTAGATTTGGAGGTTTGGTTTGTTTGTTTGTTTGCTTAATTTTGTTTTTAAACAGAAATGTGTCATATTATTTTCCACTACATGTTTCATATCTGATTTCAACTAGACCAGATCATTTGATAGACATCAGGGTTTGGATGGACAAAATAAGATATAGATCGATTAGTGAGGTATAAATAAAACTATTTTTAAGGACATTTAAAAAAACAGTTCCCTATTCATTTACCTGCCAACACATAGGGTTCTGCATCAGATACCTCACTAAGTCCTCAGACACTGTAAGGAAATACACTTTTAATGTAGAGAGCTAGCTCAATATACACAGAATAGCTAAGGTTACAAAATTAATGCATGAATGCATGCAAGTATTTTTTTAACCTGCTTTTTTTCACAAGCAAGGAATGAAAATATTAAATATTTATGTGATCTGAATCAAGTGCATCTGCAAACTAGAATTTTTGCAGTCATAGGTCTTTTCCCCCTTCTCATTAGCTATTTAACTTCTTAGCTCTAGACAATATAATATTTCAGTAAAGAATTTTTGTAACTATTGTCAGATCTTCCAGTGGGAATATTTTTTTGTTAGCCTAACACTGGTAATCTTTCTTCATTAGTGAAGTAAACCTTCATTTTATGGTTGTGTTAAAACACTATCAGGTTTTTTTTTTTTGGGGGGGTGTTTCTGAGAAAAATGTAGTGCTTTGAAGACTAGAAGTGATGGGGACAGTGATGGTTTTGATAAGATCTGGACTCAGTACCAATCAAAAAGGGTGAATCAGGATAGGTCAGTCATCGTTGCAGCATGGAATTGGAGGTAGTGAGATAGCTGTTGGGTGGGAGCACTGTTTTTGACCAGAAAGCACTACACAGGATTTCTCCCTTTGATGCCAAATCCAAAGCATTTAAACACAGCCTCAGTGACACCTCACAAACAATGGAGGAGCTTCAGTGACAAACTGACATTTTGAGCTGTGCACAATAAGCAGAATTGACCGTGAAAATGATCAGAGGAAGAGGAGTGTAGATATGAGAGTGCAAGGAAATGAAAGGAAGTGAATTTTATTCCTCTCGTTGAAAGTGTTGCAGGGGAGTTACTACTTCTATGGAAGAGTGAGCTTGGCCATCAGGGGCATCACCCTGTGCAATTATGACACATGTATTGTTTCTGTGTATAAAAGAAAGTACCCATGTGGCTAAGAACTGCACTGTCAATACTAATTTCTCTTTGTGTGCTGGTTTAAGGCTAATTGGAATATTTTAATGAAGAAAACTATATTGTAGGCTGTGAAAAGGAAACTATGGTGATGTCTACTTCACTCATAGGCTTGCTGACATGGATAAAACTAAGAACATAAACATTAGATAAGACAGTTGGGCTTGTGGCACTCTCTGGGGCACAGTGTCTGGGGCTGTCCTGCAACTTCTGGCTTCTTCTCTCCGACAAATTAATTTGACTAATCACTTTTCTTCTAACTCCTCCTCTGGCCGATCCTCAAAACCTTGAGGTAAGGTATAGGGGTGGGGAGAAGGTGGAAGGGTGGTTGGGAGCCCCTCCTGGGGTCTCTGATTTCTGGGAGGGGTGTTGTGTTTCTGTATTACCTTTACCTTGTATATTTCTGTAAATATTCCTGTATATAGTGTATATATCTGCTTGTACATTGTGCTGAGCTGTAAATATAGCTTCATCTAAACTTCCAGCCGACTGAGTTTTAGCCTGGGTCATTTTACAAAGTGTGGGGGGGCGGGGAACTCCTAAACCCACATCACTTTGGTAACAAAGGCCAAAATGAGGCAAGAAGCTACACCAATGCACAGACAACACTGAGATGTGTTTGGTCTCCGAGAAGCTTTTGAAAACTATCAGAGAAGAATACTCAAAACCACATGTAGTTTTGTGTCTCTGTAGGGCACAGCTGAATTCCTCTGGCTGATTTTATGCTATGTTCAATATTTTTTTGAACTTGCTACACCTCCTCTCATCTCTATTTACCACAACATTTTTCTTGTTGTGTTCACTATTGAGTACTGAGCTAGTAACTGGCGTATTCCAGTCCATAAATGAGACTCCTAGTAGGTGTTACAATAGAAATTAACACACCAAATGTTACTAGCTTCCTGTCACATAACATTTTCCTGCTAAAAAGAAATAAATATGAAATATCTTAATTAAGTTGAAACTTTGTGTTAGATAATGTTTCATTGATAATTTTAATCTAAAAATTTGAATTTCATGCCTGTGTTCACAACTTCATCCAGAAGCAGGCTAATTTTTCTCAGTGAAGGAAAGCAAGACTTGCATAATTAAGATGAAAAGTCACTCAACTAGTCTGTTTTTTTTAAAGGGGAACAACCTTTTGTTCTTCTATCTATTACAGCAGCAGTATCACTGAAAGCATTGGTGGATCGACACTTGGGTGGCATATTAATTAGCTGTTGACAGGTGGTGGGAAATACAACACACCATAGTTCAGCAGGTGCAGAAAAGTAACAATGCTGAAAGACACAAAAATAATCAGAATCTCGGTATTGCCTCTGTATCTTACAATCTCTGTATAACTTTTCTGTTAGTCACAAGCTTTATACACAGAATGAAATAGAAGAAAGTGGTTGTCTAATTTATATACTCTCCCTTCTGCACAATTTTATGGAAATTGGGGCTTCCTGAAATTGAATATACTAATTGGTGGACTGGTCAACTTATCTTATGTTTCTTGTCTTAATAAATAGGACAAACCCACACCCAATAGCATAATCATATATGGAAAAATGTATATATGTCCCAGTCCCATATATTTTCCCAGTTACTACAAAACTACTAATAAAATAGTACTACTATAATATACTTTTATATATAAAACAAAACAAAACAAAACAAAAAAAAACCACTGAGAGAAGCCAAATACATTCACCAAAATTTTGTTGGAAAAGACCTCTAAGGTCATTGATTACAAAGCACAGCCCAAAGTCTGCATGNACTCCTAAACATCTCAGCAAGCCTATGAGTAAAGTAGACATCACCATTGTTTTTCCTTTCACAGCCTACAGTATAGCTTCCTTCATTAAAATATTCCAATTAGCTCAAACCAGCACACTTGGTGTCTTTAGATTATATTCCTTGTGACTCCTACCAATTTATTGAAGCACTCTCCCATCTTTGGTTTCACCATGTGCAAAATGAGAGAAATAAAACCTAGTTTTCCC
Source organism: Ramphastos sulfuratus (assembly GCA_013399055.1). NCBI lineage: Eukaryota > Metazoa > Chordata > Aves > Piciformes > Ramphastidae > Ramphastos > Ramphastos sulfuratus. The sequence goes on along the minus strand of WBNM01036424.1, from coordinate 94,991 downwards.
TGCAATGAACTCGAGGTCTGTGGTAATGGGTTGGACTTGATGATCTTTGAGGTCTCTTCCAACCTTGCTTATACTGTGTGTGTGTGTGAATTTTCTCTTTAGTGTGAGGGNAAAAAAAAACCACTGAGAGAAGCCAAATACATTCACCAAAATTTTGTTGGAAAAGACCTCTAAGGTCATTGATTACAAAGCACAGCCCAAAGTCTGCATGTTCCTTGAACACCTCCAGCGACAGTGATTCCATCACCTCCCTGGGCAGCCTTGAAATCAGACAAATTAATGATCCAACAAGTTAGAACATAGCTCTGTACTAATCTTGAGAGAAACTAGTCTTTTCTAGAGCAACAGGAGAATAGAATAACTGTGTTCTGTTGGATGTTGATGGCAATATATTCGTGGATGTCACTCAGATACTTCGAAAACTGTATCTTAAGGTCCTGACACAGTCATTGTGATCCTTTCAGTGCTTCACTAGAAATAAAATGCTTCTCTGTGATAAGGACAAGAACAGTTTTAACCTAAGATTTCTTCATGTCCATACTTCAGATTGCACTGACTTTTAGAAGTGTGTTGATATNTGCTTATACTGTGTGTGTGTGTGAATTTTCTCTTTAGTGTGAGGGATCAAGAAACAGTTAATTAATAGTAGCTGATTGCTATTTGCTTAAATTTATAAAACCACAAGATGACCAGGCACCTGAAACTGAAGCAGGTTTTTCCTTAGGTATTCATTCTCATGCAGATTTTTGTAGCAGCTCAGGCAGTATGTATTCATTTCTCATGCTTCAGGTGTGATGATTTGGGAGTTACCTGCCCCCTCCCCCCCAAAAAAAAGAAATCACCCAGACTAGACTCAGCTGGTTGGAAATTGAGAAGTGAAGCTCTATTTACAGCTCAGCACAATATACAAACAGATATATACACTATATACAGGAATATTTACAGAAATATACAAGTTAAAGGTAATACAGAAACACAATCCCCCTCCCAGAAATCAAAGTCCCCAGGAAGGGCTCCCAACCACCCTTCCACCTTCTTTCCACCCCTCTACCTTACCCAGGGGTCTGCCTTACATGCAAGGTGAGTTTGAAGAATCAGCCAGGGGGGTTAGAAGCAGAGTGGTTAGTTGGGTTACACAGCAGAAAGGCCAGAAGACACACGAGAATCCAGAGAGAGACTCTCTCTGTTATCTAAGTTTGTGTCCTTGTTTTTATACATCCCAGCAAGCCTATGAGTGAAGTAGACATCACCACTGGTTTCTTTTCACAGCCTGTAATCTAATTATTTTATTAAAATATTCCAATTAGCCTCAAACCACTACACCAGGGGATCTTTTGGGATTCATAAATCCTTGCTACTCATGTAGAAGTCCCAATCAAAATGAAAAAAAGAGATGAATAAGCCCAAAACTTCTCACATTTTCCTGTGCTATTTATTCTAATTTCTCCCTCTTGTAAAAACCCTGTAGAAACTTGCTCCAGAAATGTGATGTCAAATATGATGCAGATTTCACCAGAAATCTGCATTTGAATGCATTTTCTGGATGCATTTGCTCTTGCAAAACACTATTTCTGATGCACAATTTTGCCCTTTCCTGGTTTCAGGAGTATTTACTGACAAACTGCCCAGCTCTTGAACCAATAGGGTTTTTTTTTTGTAATTTCAGGTTTATGATTGTGACACATTTTCGATGCACATCATAATCAAGGTTCATTTCTTTTCCTCTCCTGAAATTTTTTTTTTTTTGAGTGGGAATGCACTGATTTGGTTGTGCTGATTTATGTGCTACTTTGTTCTTTATCTGTTCACACCTCGCCAGTAAAATAACATCATGCTATCATTTCCAGGGTTCACAGGACCCTGTCAGCACTTAGCAGTCAAAGGTCAACCAACTTCACAACTCATGGTTAAATAGGTTTAAAAATCTCACCTAGTACTAACCCCCAATACATCAAATCAAGAGAAAAGGTACTGGCATCACCAATAAAACAGCATTACCATACAGCAGACTATTTTTGCTGTAGCACACTAGCAATACAGTGAGACATGACTGTCCTTGAGATGCTCAGTTCTAGGAGTGGACAATGAAACTTTTGTTCCTTATTGCCACTGATTTATGTTCTGCTTTGTTCTTTATCTGCTTATAAGTACCCAGGAGAGCCATCCACATCTTGCTATCTTCCTTTTATCTACTGAGCTGTCTGTGACCAGTTCATCTTTCTTTGACGTTATCTTTCTGCCCTGTAAGCTCTTCAATGTATGTTTGCTACACTCATTTGCAAGTTTACAGAACTCTGGCAATATGTAATAATCAAGCACCAACAAACATGGCTGAAAAAGCAGAAATAAATCCACCCGATTTCCCTTAGTGAGTACTCTTATTTTTGTTTTTCTATAATAGACCTGCATAAAAATGGAAAATATTTGACTGCCTGGAAGACAATAACTTCACTAGGGATCCAATTTCCGGGCACCTCTGCCATTTCTATTCCAAAGTTTCATGGTTCCTCCAAACTGGTGCTATTAAGCTGAGAAAATGATTATAAATGTAAAATAATCTATGTGGAATTTTAGATGTTATGTCATCCAGAGAATGCTTTCCTCTTGTTCTGATCACTAAAAAGTTTTTAATCTAAGAAATACACATCTTTCTGGTTTAAATTTTAAATTCCTACCTTTACAAACATCATTTGCCTTTTAAATTTTGAATTCCTACCTTCACAAACATAATTTGCTTTTTAAACTACAAAAAACTTGGTAAGGGAGACACACAAGCGTGGGAAACAAAAGCAAAAGTATTGCAGAGTCATCTAAGTAATGAAAGGGTTTGAAATTCTCAATTAGTACATTAAAAAAGTAGTATCAGAAAATTGATCACAAACAAACAAAAAACCAAAACAGCACCAAAAACCTAAACAAAACCAAAACCCAATCAACCAAACAGTTAAAATACCAACTAACCAACCAACCAACAAGGCCCCAAACCAAAACAATAAAACAAAGTTGGATATTTTCAATGAAAATTGCATTTTTTTATATAAATATTTCAAATAGTCCAGATCAGAATATCCAGATTCCATTCAACTGTCCTGAGAGATAGTTTAATATCCACTATTGACTGAGGCTCATCTCTCCCACACTTAACAGAAGCCTGGGGAACTGGTCTCAGGCTGCTGCTGAATAAAACAAGAAGGGAAAGAATCAGTTAATTGAACAGAAGCCAACCAGCTGACAGGTGAAGAGCAGTTTTGAGGTGTTCTCTTAAATCAATAATCTTCAGACAACTGACAGTACACGAACTCAGAGGGTAAGTTTGTGTAGCTGCAGCATTGCTGGTAGCTGAAGGCTCCCCCACAAAGTTATCCTGTGATGATATGCCACAGAATAGGTCACTAGGTCATGATAATTCACAGGGAATAGTATTTTTCATAAAGGAAAGAGAAATATTTGAAGAAGAGCTCTCCAGCACTAAAATTTCTTGACAATTCAAGATTAAATATTGTAAAGCAAGCAGCTTAGATGTTCTTTCTGACAGATCTCTACTGCTTAAAAACTACAGAATGAAAATCCAGCTCAGGTAGCTCACAACTATAACATCATACCTGATCCTGTAACATTTCTTCATTTCTGAAATGAGGCACTTAGTTCTGAATGACTTATTTATTCTTTGCTTCCTCATAACACATTAGGCTGCACCGACCTGTCTTGGAATCTCTGTTTTTTATCTTTCCCTGCATTCTCCTGTTTGTAAGTTTACCAACCTGGGAACACTAATACTTGAATTCTAAGGCTTTGGAATATTAAGAATATGCAAAAATGTAGTGAGTCTGTCTCTCCAGATTTACATGCATGGTTTGAGAAGGCCAGTAAGCCAATAAGTCAGTCTTTAAAACTCCCACAGTGTGGGAAATTCATTTGTGGCAAACGTCAGCATGATGTTTGAGACACATTCAGACTCTCTTACGAAACTCCCATTTCTGTAAGGACTGTTTGATATTTCTTAGCATTGCTAATACTCTGTAGCCTTCATTATCTGCCCAGTCATTCCCTCTGTGAAAATCTTTCTGTTGCTGCTGCCTTTTCTTACATAAAATTAACTGCAAATGCTACAAAATAAAAGCATTGCCAGTCAGACTGGCATAGCACAGTTTATCTGTAAGACACAGCAGTGAGTATTATAATAATTAAGCTTGTGATGCCCTTCACCTCTCATTGCATTTATACACTCACATTTGCATGACATTTTCAATGAATCAACAGGGTTATTTTCCCAATGGGACTAGAGAATAGCTATGTACATGTAAGGACTTCTGGGCACCTAATTCAGTCATGTGAATTCCTGTGCACACTGAAAATGACAATTTGACACTATTATACTGGTCTTGATTCCAGCAGCAAATGCAAAGTAGCTACTCAAGCACTGTCATTAGTATCTCATATAGAAACAGGCAGTATCTGAGCTATCTGTGCTCCCTCGTCCTTTCCACCTGAATGAGCAACCTAGGCTTGAATTTTAACATTCATTATCTGTCCTAGCCCTGTAAATCTTGTCTTTATTGAAATCTATGCTTATACCTCCTTTGCCCAACAGGTTAAGATTTCAACTTGGGAATTTTGCACTGATGCAATACAGAATGTATGTGAGAGCCATATAGGATGAAAAGTTGACAGGGAGTGTGTTACACACTGGAAAATCTGAGAGGAGATAAAATCTATCTGGTGAAACAAGTAATTACTACACTGGCAGCAAATATATAGTCCTCATTAAAAAGAAATTAAAGAATGTGAATATCCCATAAAGCTAGTTAAAATACAATCTTAAAGCAAGAAATCTGTGTATAATATACATATTAATATTTAGAGCTTGATGCAGTGATTTGTTTATGTCAAGAACTTTGACAGTGAAATAATAAAAAGCCATTTGATATTCTAGAAAAATCACTTTCTATAGCCTAAATCTACTAACCAAAGAGCAAAGCAGTGCCATGTGCTGTGCAGAGTTGGCCGTGCAGGTTGAAGATTCAGTACTTACAATGATATCTTGCAAACAATGTGTATAGCAGATTTGTTTGCATAACAGAACCATTAAACAATTCTCAACTTTGAGTGAATTTATATGAATCAATCTGTTCATAAACAAGATCACAGCCTTTGATATTTTATTTTGTTCTCAAACTGACCTCCTCCCTCTGTCTTGTTTATGCAGCTATGCCATTATGCAACTATGTCATTAACTGGTGGCCAAGCACACATATGGTGTGCTTGGTTATGTGCTTGATTATCTGAAAAACTGGGGTCATTTTTTTTCTTGAATACTGTCAAATAATAATTAAAAATAATAGGAGAATTTTCCATAAAGTGGGAGGCAGAATCATTAAACCCAGCATTCTATAACTAGACAGGCCAGAAATGCTCAGTACAAAGGCCTCTCAGTTGCCTTTTGAACTGCAATCCTTAACCCCTCAGAGGCTTTGAATTTGAGAATAACCCAAAGAATGAAAACATATGTGATTCAGCATCCCATGCAATGCAGCTTGGAGGCCAGCTAAATGTTTATGTTTATGTGTGCTTTTTCTATTCTCTACTTCCACCAAATGAGCAGTAGCAAATGACAATTTAAAAGGAAAATACGTTTTTTAAGTCAGAAAAATCAAATCACATGCAACACCAAAACCCAGACATTTATTATTCCAGAAACACATTCAGGATGTTTTGTCCTTATTGCCTGAAACAAAACCAAAGAGCAATTCTGTCTTACTGCCAGTGTCCCTGAGAATTGCCTCTATGACCTTTTGGCTTGTTTTAGGTTGACCATGAGCCAGCAATGTGCTCTTGTGGCCAGGAGGGCCAATGCCATTCTGGGATGTATTAGAAGGGCTGTAGCTAGTAGGTCGAGAGAGATTCTCCTTCCTTTCTACTCTGCCCTGGTGAGGCCTCATCTGGAGTACTGTGTCAAGTTCTGAGGTCCCAGTTCAAGAGGGACACAGAACTGCTTGAGAGAGTCCAGAGCAGAGCCACAAAGATGACTAAGGGAATGGAACATCTTTCTTACAAGGAGAGACTGAGGGAGCTGGGGCTCTTTAGCTTGGAGAAGAGGTGACCTCATCAGTGTTTATAAATATGTAAAGGATGAGTGCCAGGAGGATGGAGCCAGGCTCTGCTCGGTGATACCCAGTGACAGGACAAGGGGCAATGGGCGGAAACAGACATAGGACGTTTCATTTAAACATGAGGAGGATTTTTTCACTATGAGGGTGATAGGACACTGAAACAGGCTCCCTAGGGGGGTTGTGGAGTCTCCCTCTCTGGAGATATTCAAAACTCACCTGGACACATTTCTGTGTGATCTGGTATAGGTGATCCTGCTCTGGCAGGGGGGTTGGACTAGCTGATCTTTTGAGATCACTTCCAGCCCTGACATTCTGTGATTCTGTGATTTTGTCTTAGCTTTATGTTTTGCAGCATTGTAAGGTTAGTGATGGCCTGTGATGGTTTGGGAGTTACCCACCCCCCATACACAATGAATTCACCCGGACTAGACTTGGCCAGCTGGAAGTTAAGGAATGAAGCTTTATATTCACAGCTTAGCACAATACACAAGCAGATAGTTACAATAAACTACAAATATTTACAGCTATATATAGAAATATACAAGTTAAAAGTAATACAGAAACCTAATAACCCTCCCAGAAATCAGACAGCCTAGAAGGGGATTCCAACCATCCTTTCACCTTCTTTCCACCCACTTCTCTTATCCCAGAATCTGCCTTACGTGCAAGGTGAGTTGGAAGGATTGGCAGGGGGGATTAGAAGGAAATGATTAGTTGGGTTACAGAGATTCCAGCTCAAAGTAGTTAATATGGCAGAAGCAAGGGAGAAACACAGACACAGACTGCCTTATCTATGTTTGTGCCCTTGTTTTTATACATCTCAGCAAACCTATGAGTGAAGTAGACATCACCGTTATTTTCTTTTTCACAGCCTATAATCTAATTTTTCTCATTAAAGTATTCCAATTAGCCTCAAACCAGAACATGGCCACACTTTTTTTTTTTTTTTCTTTTTTTTTTTTTCTTCTTCTTTTTCTCCTTAGGTACTCCTTAGTTTTCAGAAAAGAGAAATGTCTTGGTATAAATGTATACATCATCTTGATATGCAGAACTTGTGCTGTGGAACCGTCTATCACTCCCGAGCTATTACTCTTGTTACTTATTGAGAAAGTCAATCTCCTATGGGAAAGTTGGTTGCAATATTAGTTAGGAAGTTTCCTGATGGGCTACATATATTCCCAGTAGTTCAAGATTACTTGAAAATAGTTAGAACAAGGTCCATTTATACAAGTAAGATGAAGACAATAGTGACTGAGTAATTTCGGATGACTATGTCTGGGGAAATGTTGTGTAGTTGCAATCAATGAAACAGCAAGATCAGCACAACATAAGTGAGTGCTGGGTCCCATGATATGGAAATCATGGTGTACAGCCTCATGAAGAGCTCATTGTGAAGTGTAAGCTTAACACTGGCACAGCAAATGAAAGTTAGACTGGTACTGGAATTGGTGATCAGAAAGCGTTGCAGACAAAGCTCTGAAGGAATTACAAGTAAGATGGACTTATGTCAGGTGCATGAAGCTGAGTAACTATGAGGTACATTTATCTCTCTTTCAAGAATACTTAGAACTGGATCTTCCAGACCACATTTAATTTTTTTTTTCTATTACAATCTCATAGGCTTTTAATTTATTTATCTACCTACCTACCTACTTACATACCTACCTACCTACCTATCTATATGTCTGCCTATCTATCTATCTATCTATCTATCTATCTATCTATCTATCTATCTATCAACCTATCTAATTTATTAAATAAATTAATGATTTTTTCCCCATTTGGTTTGTGACACTTTCTAGACAGAAGCAAGTGCTGTCTTTGCTAAGAAAACCCTTTCAATTTTTATTACCTAAAGGACTGCAGAAGACAAAATGAACTTTCCTTAAATGAAAGCATGTTTGGTGGCCTAGCAGGAGAACAAAAATATTGTTCTGCTTCCACAGAAGTGAAGTGTTTCAAATATGGCAAAAATCACAACAGATAGTAAGGGAAGAAAATGAAAATTAAATAATTCGATTCTATCTATTGAGTCATAGAAAGCTAAGAAAGCTCTTGATGAATAAATTTATAAGATAATTGTATATCAAATTTAACTAAAATAAATTAATTTCTAGAGAAAAATCCCACCTGGGACCAGTACACCACATATGAAACATATTCAACACTGGTGTTTTAAAAATATATTCATTTCAATTTATGTGAAGCACTGGAACAGGTTGTCCAGGGAGGTTGTGCTGCTCCCTCCCTGGAGGTGTTCAAGACCAGGTTGGACGAGGCCTTGAGTGACCTGTGCTAGTGAGAGGTGTCCCTGCCTATGGCAGGGGGGTGGAACTAGATAATCCTTGAGGTCTCCTTCCAACCTTACCATTCTATGATTCTATGATTCAAAATCAAAAGAACATTTTAAGTACCCGGCCCCAATTCACAAATTGTTGTGTGAATACAAAAGCTATGATATTATTCTCATGAAAACTTCTATTGCTATTCAAAGCAGAACTATTACACATGGTTTGGGTGTACAGCACCCATTTCAACCATGAACAACCAAATACACAGCTTCATCTGTTACAAACAGCTCACTGACGTCAGATCAGGAGTATCATGGTTCATTTTGCCAAAAGAAATGTCAGCTGTTTCCTGAAGCAAGGGAGTTGATAACATTTATTTTGGTGGCATTAACAGCAAGGCTGTAAGTGAGCACAGGCTTCAGCATCATGCATTTTTGCAAAACATGGCTTTGATCCACAATAGGACAATCAAGTCTGAACTGGAGTATGATTTGACATGTACACAAGGACAAAACAGATGCCTAACAGTTTACATATGGTGCAGAATTCTTTTAAGAAAATTAGAGTGAGGATGTTGTTTGCAACTCTTCAGATTCAGAAAGCAAGTGTGTTAAATCAATCAGAATTTTAAAACAGCTCTGAGAATATTTTGTGACTGTGATTTAATTTTCCATTTTAAACAGAAGTGAAATAGGCATTTATTCACTTGCTAGTGTCGCTGCTCATGCTTTGAGAGGCATGAAGCTAAAACCTTCATAAATACATCATAGTTTATTTTCATATTCTCTCCCTTATAATAAAAGTTATGCCAATGATCCGATGGCTGCCACATCTGAAAATGGCACTTTTCAGTAATTTTTTTTTTTTTTTTTTTTTTTTTTTTTTTTTTTTTTTTTTTTTAAAGA
>WBNM01036424.1:0-85427 GCA_013399055.1 Ramphastos sulfuratus | reverse complement strand
TTGGAGCGGGTCCAGGGGAAGGCCACAGAGATGATCAGAGGGCTGGAGCAGCTCTGCTATGAGGACAGGCAATGAGAGTTGGGGCTCTGCAGCCTGGAGAAGAGAAGGCTTCCAGGAGACCTTATAGTAGCCTTCCAGTATCTGAAGGGGGCCTACAGGAGGGCTGAGGAGGGACTACTGACAAGGTCTCGTAATGACAGGGCTAGCACTAGTGGATTTAAACTGGAAGAGGGGAGATTTAAACTGGATATTAGGAAGAAGTTCTTTACAATGAGGGTGGTGAGACACTGGAACAGGTTGTCCAGGGAGGTTGTGGCTGCTCCCTCCCTGGATGTTCAAGGCCAGGTTGGATGAGGCCTTGAGTGACCTGTGCTAGTGGGAGGTGTCCCTGCCTATGGCAGGGGGGTGGAACTAGATGATCCTTGAGGTCCCTTCCATCCTTACCATTCTATGATTCTATGGTTTACTGACATGCAAAAATACATTCTGAGCACAACTTTGCAATTTCACACAGTCTGCATGAGGTATATCTCCTAATCTCAGAATTTTTTGCAGCAGATACTCCTCTACTGTGTGGTAACTGCTGTGATCTCCCAGCAACAGGACTATCTCTCACACCTGCACAGCCCATTCTATGTATGTGCCTTTTATATGGTCCAAAGTAATTTTTACCAAGTCCAAACTCATCTACAGATCATTTTGTCTTGTGCAGTACCATCTTTCTTGTAATAAAAGGCACTTCTTTTTGTGCATTTATTGTTTCAGGACACACTTATTTCAAAGCTGTGACTCAAACTAGTGATAGTAAGACAATTGGTCATTGACTTCCAAAAAACCACAGTGAAAAGACCATGAGACAGAACAGAATCCATGTGAAGGCAAAACAAATTTGAAACAAAGTCAGACATTGAGATTGATTGCTTGAGAAGAACAAATCAGAAATTATAATGGTGGATGAATAATTACTTTTCTAGCAGAAAAAAAAAAAAAAGTTGATAGGCCTGATTTCAGTTTGAGATCACTGAGCCACTCTACTAGTAATAATTCCTTTTCCTAAACAAAATTTATGCTACAGCAACAAACCAATTACTCATCAATATTGAATACACTGTTCCCTAGAAATGTGATTTTTTTTTTGTTTATATACATCTCACACGCATTTTTGATCATTTAACTAACCCTCTGTAGCCTGAGGATTCCCAATATATGATTTACCTCTTCAATGATCATTGGTTTATTACAATGTGGAGTTGCCAGAAGCATTATTAATGCAGAACAACCCTTTTGGGACATGCCAGGGTACGCTAAGATTACATCTATTACTATAGCCATGAGCGACCTGCCCTGAGGCACACATCACACTGAGGTACATCCCAGCAAATGCAGGGAGAAGTTAATTTATGACATATTTAGAAAATCAGAAGATGTTTCCTGGTTTATGTATGGGGCTCGGGCCTTTATTTGTGAGAAGTCAGAAGTTATGTAGTTAGCTACATAACCTTAATATGCTATGCTACAGAATATGTGAAACTATGAACAAGATGGAAAGAGGAAATGGCTAAGCAAGGCATTACCTTTAGGTTATATATTTCAGTTAAAATCACTGAGTCATTGTTGAAGCAACAGCTATTGATACCTTGCATTATTTGTCACTGACCCCTTTGCAACTGCCTCTCCAGAGTATTATGCTATGTTAAACTATCTCCCTTTTTTCTGAATCATCTAATAAGACATTAAAGATATTTGTCTGGGAGCAAGAGAACATAAGAGAATGGCATGTATTTTCTATGTTTTATGCAAAGACCAAGGTTTATTCTCTTTTCAGTGCACACCAAGATTCCCTAACTTTGATAAAGATTGACTTTTGGACTATTTACCTTACAAATCCATGTTTCTACAAATGCTTGTGGGAAAAGTCCTTACTTTTTCCTTCTGCAGGCAAGCTTTCTGCTATTTATATTATGAAGTTATTCCCCTCAGGAAATTCTCATTTTGCACTACACAATTCATGAGAATGAAGGCAAACTAGTGCAAAAACAAGGAATAGCATTAGCATTACCTTTCCTCTCTATGGAGGAGCAAAATCCTCACATCCATCACTCAGATCACTTTCTACAGTTTACTGATGCATTTACCTGTTGTCTTTCTCAGCTTGTTTTGCTGACATTTGCTCAGTTATCAGGTTTCACTACTTCCTCTGCTCATTTGCATTTTACTTTCAAGAAATATGCTTTAGTTCCCTAAATGTTTTAATCCAAAGCAGTGATAGTGACCAGCAGTCACTATAACCTTTCCTAATAGGGTGCTCTAGTCAAGTGAGAAATTTAACACATTTCTCAATAAATATCTTGATCATTAATTATTCTTGTGGTTTAAATCTTTTTTTCCTTATGTTTAATTTGAATCTGTTTCTTCTTGCTTTTATCTGGATCTTGTCAAGTTTATCAGACTCTCCTTGCTCTGTACAGTGTTCTTGTCACCACTACCTCTAGCTGCCATTTCCCTCTCTTTCAGTAATATAACAGATAACTTGATCAAAGATAGTATTCATAAAAAGTATATGTGTCAGTGTATGATCTACTAATCGTGGATTTCTACATGTGTGCATTAATTTCTGCACACAAATACATCTATGCACCCAGGGAACACTGCACATATGTACACTAAAGTGTCGCTGAAGATAAGAGACTGACTTTATGGCAATGCCAGCAGGTCTAGCAGTTGGAGACATGAGACTGCATGTTTACCTCCAGGATTAAAAAATGTTCTTAGGTGGGGTTATTATTAAAACGAGTACCATAATGACTGCAAAGTGTGTCACTACATGAATATCACATTTTTTCATTATAGAGATATGGAATATCATATAATTCCAGGAGTCTCATGGCTTTAGTGTTGACATTTGTCTATATGAATTGTTTTCACACTGGTGGAGCTCTAGTCATTGTTTTGATAATCTGAAGATGACATGAAAAAAACTCAGCAATGTAGAAAATTTAGAACATATTGTCCTAAAATCCCCTTCATTATTAAAACTAGAGAGAGAAACATAGGAAATTGGAGCCTCTTAAGACAGCTGAAAAAAATGAGAGTTGAATTCAACCAGCAGTGAATTGCACTCCCACATACGTACAGTCCCAGACAATAGGCTGATTCAAGACAATGAATGCACAAGGAAAAAGTCACTATTCTCTCCTTTCTTTCTGCAATGCTAATTCTTTTCCCCAAATTGAATGCCTGAAAAATAGATCCAGTGTTGAAATACTTTCTTTCATAATTGATAGCATGAAATACACTATGATACCACTTTGACTTCATCTTAACTTTGAACATAAACTTCCTAAGAAACATATATGTTATCAAAATTCATCTGATGTGTCAATTGGTGTCCTGAATGTATCACCATATCAAGACAAATCCTTCTGAGAGATGAGAAATAAAACTACCTAGCGACACCACTATCTTATGTTAACAAATATAAGATAGATCTGTTACAAAAAATGAGTGCAGCAAGATGCTAGAATTTTTCATATAAGGATCCTAAAACATTTTTATATCAAGATAAATGAGTTAGCTATTAGTCTGTTATTTTAAAAGTCTTATATGCATAATGGTCCAGACCAGGCAGCAATACATTGTCAGCTACAAATAAAAACCAGGTTTGTCTTGCAGTCTGATCTTTACATAGCAGCCTTTGGTGTGTGGTGCCCTATGTAATAGACAATTTAAGCCATATGTATTCTCTCAGTATACCTTCCAGACTGACCCATCTACCTTTTCTCCTTCTTTATGACTGGATAGAATTAATTTCTTCTAGCTTCAACTACCTGACAATATGCCCAAAGCAACCACTGAGTTTCCCTCTTGAGCCAATGTCTCCTCCCAGGTGACCACAGTAGGTGTGCAAAATCACAGAATTGTCACGGTTGGAAGGGACCCCAAGGATCATCCAGCTCCAACCGCCCCTGCCATGTCCCATGTGTGGAGCAGTTTGCCTTTGGAGGTGCTTATCTCTTCTCACTGGTTAAGAAAAGGAGTTTTGCATTGAGGAAGCAGCTCTTTTATCTGACAGAAGTTAGATGAAAGGAATCCTAGCCATACGGACCTAATTGGCCTCTCTCTGCATCCTAATGCCACGCTGGCCAGGTCTCAGTCAATGGTTCATTGTGTGAAGCTCCACCATAAACACAGAGGTCCCTGTCCTGTGAAGCTCGCATTAGGAAATTCCATCATGTATGTGCTGTCTTGATATACATAAAGTGGTGTAACTCTATCTAGGTAGAATATTCCTAATTCTCCCTTTGGGAAGCTTAATTTATTATAATTTTTATTATCTTCCTGGCACAAAAAGGGACTCAGAAAAGATGACAACACCTCTCAAGTAACTAAGCAAGGATTGCTTTTGATCTGGTGAAACAACAGCCTATTCTTCTGCACTTTAGTTTCTCAGTTTCAGCATAAGACATGGGTAGAATGTAGCAAAGGGAGGAAAACAGCTGTAATTTAGAGAAGTGAAGGATAAATATGCAAAAATGTATGTCTTTTACACATGATGACATGAATGTTTCTTTACAGGTTTTTGTTCTTAAGATTTACAGTGGGAAAAACTTCAGTAGTTACTCAGAGTGATAATGCAAGAATATAATTTTAGCCTAGGAAGTGAAGAATGCTGCAGTCATACTGGGAAGTTAACACTGGGTGAAAAATAACAAAAGAAAATATATTAGATATAAATCGATGAAATGCCATGTTCCCCCTTTTCCTCAACTCAAAAAATATATTCACCATATGGTCTTTTTATAAATATTTCGGAAGTAAAGTGACTTCTGGAAGGGATTGGAGTCTGAGATATGCACAGTTATCAGCATTTTAGAAGATCCAATTTGAAACATCTGCTAACTCTTGAAAGAGTTATGCTGAAACAAAAACCAGTCCTTATTTAGGAGAGTTGTACGCTCAGAGTTTTATATTCTCCCCTCTTTTCTGCAAGAGTAGCAGAAATTGGAGAGAGCTGCACAAGCATTTTGCTTCCACCTTTTCCAGGTCCAAGATTTAAAGCTTTATGGTGAGGAAAATCAAGATGACAGATGCAAAGAGACGGTAAATTACTGACACACTCCTCTTCAATCATGCTTTGAAGTGCTAAAGAATTCAGACCAAATCTCAACCATGAAAGCTTTGTAAGAGGCAAGCTGCAATTTACTAGGCCAGTGGAATGTAACAGATACATTTTTAAAGGATGTATTTTTTCAAATCTTAGGATTTGGGACAAGGCAAAAAAAATTAAAAACAGCAAATGTTTTTGACCTCTGTAATGCTTATGGGTTTTGTTATGTTATGTTGTTATCAGTATGCAGTTACAATCCCTACAACTTGCACTTCTTCCAACCTTCCAGACAGGCTATAAATATTTAACCATTCTTGCATGCTGATTTACATAGTACTTACTGGGTAAATAATACCTCACTTCTGAAAAATGTATGCACACATATAGTGCAGTGTAAATAATTAATCAAATATAATAACAGCAAAATAATAACAAAGAGAAAATAGCAGTTTTCAGAAAACCTACAACCATCTTTGAATATTTTTTTCAACAGTTGTCTTTTTGTTTCTACCCTTATTTTTTTTTCTCTTCCTTCCTTTAACCTTCATCTAATGAGTTTATTATTGCTATCAGTCTAACATAAATTTCAGTCAGAATGATTTTTTTCTGAAAAGTTTTGCATACTGCAGGTAGAAAGCAGAGCCATTCAGCATCTTTGTTGACATTTCACGTATCATTCTGAAGGTATCATTCATGTATCATTCTGAACTAGTAATTCTAATATGGACTCAGATCATGCAATAGGATCACAGTTCACTATCATTCTGAATGTATCATTCATAGAATGGTAAGGTTGGAAGTGACCTCAAGGATCATCTAGTTCCAACCCCCTGCCATAGGCAGGGACACCTCCCACTGGTATCACAGTATCACAGTATCACCAAGGTTGGAAGAGACCTCAAAGATCATCACGTCCAACCCATTACCACAGACCTCAAGACTAGACCATGGCACCAAGTGCCACGTCCAAACCCACCTTGAACACCTCCAGGGATGGTGACTCCACCACCTCCCTGGGCAGCCCATTCCAGTGGTGAATGACACTCTCAGTGAAGAACTTTCTCCTCACCTCCAGCCTAAACTTGCCCTGGCACAGCTTGAGACTGTGTCCTCTTGTTCTGGTGCTGGTTGCCTGAGAGGAGAAAGCAACCTCCTCCTGGCCACAACCACCCTTCAAGTAGTTGTAGACAGTTGTAGTATAGGTTACTCAAGACCTTGTCCAATCATTCATGTATCATTCTGAACTAGTAATTCTAATATGGACTCAGATTATGCAATAGGATCACAGATGGAAGCAACTTCTGTCCTTTTTGGAGTAGCCCTCAAGTCGGTGTGGATCTTTGCTTATACATGGCCTGTACAATTTGATCCAATTAGTGAAAATTCTTTAGTTGAGTGGTCTTACTCTAAATTAAGCATAGAAGTGCAAAATAATTATTTCTTTTTGCCATACAATATTAACATGTAATGGATATAATAGAGATGTCTGGGACAGTTATCACCCAAGAGCTGTCACATCCCTCAGTTACAAATGTAGATAGCATGATAGAAATACCTGCTTTATAGAATCATAGAATCAAAAAATGGTAAGGTTGGAAGGGACCTCAAGGATCATCTAGTTCCTCCCACTAGCACAGGTTACTCAAGGCCTCATCCAACCTGGCCTTGAACACCTCCAGGGAGGGAGCAGCCACAACCTTCCTGGGCAACCTGTTCCAGTGCCTTACCACCCTCACTGTAAAGAACTTCCTCCTAACATCCAGTCTACATCTCCCCTCTGCCAGTTTAAACCCATTGCCCCTAGTCCTGTCATTACAAGACCTTGTAAATAATCCCTTCCCAGCCTTCCTGTAGGTCCCCTTCAGATACTGGAAAGCTACTATAATGTCTCCTGGAAGCCTTCTCTTCTCCAGGCTGAAGAGGCCCAACTCTTGTAGCCTGTCCTCATAGGAGAGCTGCTGCAGCCCTCCGATCATCTTTGTGATCATCTTTGACTGTGAAGGTTTCAAAGTTCTTGTTTGAAAGGACAGCAAGTGGTCATTGAGATCATTGTCTGATTTGAAGAAGAATCCTCTTTTACAGATAAGAGGAAAACAGAATATCCATGAAAGTTCTGTAGCCAGCAGAAAAGAGATTCACTAGAGTTCTGATACAGCCGTGGAAACAGTCTGCGTAAAGTACTTTTCTAATGATGACTGGCCCAGCCCTAATTCCTGACAACAACCTGAGATGCCATTCAGAGAGACCTGAACTAGCTTGAGATGTGGGTCTGTGTGAAACTCACGAGGTTCAACAAGGCCAAGTGGAAGGTCCTCCACTTGGTTTGGGGCAATTCACTGTATCAATCCAGGCTGAGGAATTAAGAGATTGAGAAAAGTTCTGCTAAAAATTATTTTGGAATACTGGTGGATGAACAACTGGACATGAGCTGGCAACTGGTGGATGAACACCTGGACATGAGCTGGCGACATGTTGCCAGAAGGCCAACCATGGGCTGCATCAAAAAGAAGTGTGGCCAGCAGGTTAAGGGATATGATTCTGCCCCTCTATTTTACTCTAGTGAGATCCCACTACATTCAGCTCTGGAGTCCTCAGCATAACATGTGAACCTGTTGCAGTGGGTCCAGAGGAGGGCACAAAAATTATCAGAGGGCTGGAGCACCTCTCCTATAGAGAAAGGCTGAAAGAGTTGGCTTTGTTCGGTCTGAAGAAGAGATGGCTCCAGGGAAATGTTATTGCAGTCTTTCAATACTTAAAGCAGACTTATAAGAAAGACAGAAACAATCTTTTTAGCAAGACTTGTTGTGACAAAACAAGGGGTAATGGTTTTAGATAAAACATGGGAGATTTACAGCTGATACAAGAAAGAATTTTTTTACAGTGAGGGTAGTGAAATTCTGGGCCAGGTTGCCCAGAGAGGTGATAGATGGCCCATCCCTGGAAACATTCTGGTTGGATGAGTCTCTGCACAACTTGATCTAGTTGAAGATGTCCCTGCTTACTGCAGAGGGATTGAATTGGATGACCTTTAAATGACCCCTCCAATCCAAAGCATTCTATGATTCTATATATTACAGTATTTTTTATATTCTACTATAAAGTGCTAAAGGCCAAGCTTAAATAATTTCATTATATGGTTAGTGAATCTGAATTTTTCTGCTTAGAAAAGGAAATCATATGGATATAATCATAAACTGAAGTCACCCTGTTCACGTCTGCATTTGTATCTAAACTCTTTTCCTTGTTTTTCGTAATATTTTTCTCTGCATTGTTGCTATACAAAAGATCTAAACAAACAATAAGGAAACTAAGCAATAGTTGTAACTATCTATGTACATAGTAGTGTGATATGAACAAAGTGATGACAGCTGGAGAAACGCTTTGCCATTGCTTTGTTTTCCAATCTAGTAACGTGGCACTTCTTAACAAGGCATGAGAAATTCTCTCCCCACATAGAAGAGGGCTGTTGCAGGGTAGTGAACAGAGCCAGTGTGGAAAGTTTCAGCATGGTTTTTAAGAGCTCCCATAAGAATAGTAATGTAGCCCTGCGCTGACTTTCACAGTATTTCAGATCAGAATTGCTTCATCTCCCAGTGGGAAGGCCCTCAATTACGACGTCATGCTGCAAAGCTGAGACACCAACATAGTTCCTGGAACCCTGACAATCTTTGAAATCAGAGAGGAGGCAAAATTGTGTCTGATATTCCAAAGGTGAAGATCTGGACCAATGTTTGAATGATTTTGTAACATGTTAGATATTCTCAGTGAGCTGATTTAACTCAGCTAGCATGTTCAACATGAGTACTGGAATTTAAAAAAAAAAAAAAAAAAAAAAAAAAAAAGTTTCCCATCAGGAAAGCAAAGAAGACAATTCAAGAAAAAAGGCATATAAATTTAGCCCTTATAAACAACCAAGTTGCTAGGCTTTCAGTCACTAATCATTTTAACTGCACTCTTCTAATTCATTTGGCTGGATCAGTCCTAGGGAATTACCAAACAAAGACAAAGAGAGGCAAATGTTATTTCATAGAGTGCCTTGTACTGCACCTAATAAATACAGTACTGGAGCTTGACTGTTCACTGATGACAATAGACCATGTCTTCAATATCATGACCCCTGGTGGGTTAAGGGGCATGACTCTCAAAGGGTTAATCTTTTCCACCTGTTGTTGACCACAGAGCAAGGTCTCCTGACAAGTCTCCAACCAGGAGAATGTGGCCCCTGACCTTTGCGGTAGTGGGATGTTGCAGTAGAGGCACTCCCTAACAATCACTGCAATTTAGCACACTCACCCCAACTGTCTGGTGATTGAATCCAGTCGTAAAGCAAGCTGTGAATAACCAGAAAATTGTGAATTTGAAGAACAGAGTAAAGGTAAGGAATGACACCTAGAAAATCTCAGTCAGATCTCTGTGAGGGTTACTGTGAGCTGTATGTGCTAGGTTGCTGGTTTGAACTTTTCCTTATGAAAATATTAGAATCAACCCAAGATGAAACAACAAAAATAATTACTGGAAAAGTCAAGAATATTGAAATGGAGGTGCAATTTCAGCCAAAACCAAACAGTTAAAAGCCAAAGCTGTTCTTCTCCTGAGACACTACAACTGTTCTGATCTGTTAGGTACAAACATGTATAAAGCAAAAGTGCAAGAAAATCTTCACAAAGTTAGCCTCTATAGATATAGAGAAGATATTCTGAAGATTCAAGATATCTTCACATAGTCCAAACTACTTTACTGTTCTTGTGACTAGTTTGGTATCTGAGTCATGCTCACCTTGAAAGGAGGTTCCCAAGACATCAGAAATATTTTACTTATTCCGGAGCATCTCTGAAATCTGCTAAGTTTTCCAGTTGTTGCCCTATGCTGCTTTGCTAGCCGACTACATTGCCTGTTTGGGTTTTTCTCTAACTATGAAGAATAAACTTTTGTGAAGTTTCCTTATTAATCACAGAGAAGATTAGAAGAAAAAGAAAAAAAAAATGTAGAGGTTCTTTCACCAAATTACCCACCTAGAGAAAAGTTGGAATAAGTTGCCCACTTGCTCTCCTTATGTTATACTTTGCTTTTTGCATGCACAGAACTCCTTTGATACTGGCAGCTCAACTGTTAGTGCAGGCAGGCCAGGTCTCCTCCAGTGGAGTTTTGCCAGGGAACTTGATGGAAGCAAGATCAGGATCAGAGATAGGAAACATCAGCATTGAGATTCAAGTGAGGAAATGGACCAACAACATTCAATTACCATGCTAATATGACAAAGTTTGTCAAAGTATGCTTTGTTCCTAGTAGCATTCTTTGATTCCTGTTCTCCATCCAGCCTTTCAAAGAGGGAATTAGGTGTATTTACTTTTGGATTTTGTGGGATCTCAGTATTTGAGACTGACTCAAATTCCGAAGCTAACCAATCAGAAGTGACACACTAGAAACAAGTTCTTCTTGGAGGATATTAATTACCATTTATTGTGTGAACAAAAATAACCTCCAAAAAATTCACTGCACATTCCTTTAGAAATCTTCCAAATATTTCTGACTGCAGACAACATTTTGTATTGATTGAATGCCCCATAAAACCTGCTGGTAGATATTTTCTTGTAGAAATGAATGATATTTTCTGTATGCCTGAGGTTCCAAGAAACAGAGAAAGCTTTATTTCTGACAAGCTCTGCCAGGTTGAGCTTTTCTTCTTTAGGTTGCTGATCAACTGTCTCAACATCTCAGTAAGGGGAGTTGGTGTTAAATAGAAGATTGGTCACCTATAAATTACCTGGAGTCCTAGGGGACTTCCTGAAAGGTACATGAAGAAGCAACTGGGCCTTATGTCATCCTGTGTGACTTCTGGGCATTCATCACCAATGGACTATGCAAGTGGGTTAAGGCTGCAGTTTACTTAA
The DNA here is from genome assembly GCA_013399055.1 of Ramphastos sulfuratus. NCBI lineage: Eukaryota > Metazoa > Chordata > Aves > Piciformes > Ramphastidae > Ramphastos > Ramphastos sulfuratus. The sequence continues at coordinate 74,429 of WBNM01036424.1, read as the reverse complement.
ACATGCTTCAGAATAAACACTGGAGGGTGCATGGAAGAACTGTAGGGAGGAAAGGAGAGAATAATGTGAAGGAGGTATGTTTCACTTCTGCTAAAGCCTGATTATTCTGCAGGGCACTTATTCTGTAGAGAAAAGTGAAGAGTGAAATATTGAAGTGCACTGAACGTAGGCAGAAGAAAGTCAGGATTTCCAGTGATAAAGGTGGGCTTTGCTATGATGTCTGTATTCTATCAGAAAATATTAAAATGATGGAGTGGCAGAAAAATGACTTCCCCTATAGAGGACAAATAGTATCTTCCTTAGACGTTAAGTGTGGCATGTTAACATTTTCAACCATTCACATTCAGATTTATGTATTACTGTATTTCAGCCTGCAAATCTGCACCACTAATTTCTCATTCATGCTATAATAGTTTTGGAAAAGACTGACTGGACCATCGAATGCAATTGCAGAGAATCCAAAGCTACCATTAATGCACATTGGGAAGGAAAGAATCAGGTGTAGTTATCAGTCCAAGTCTAAAAGCGGTGTAGCCATGTACCTGCAACAACTCCTAGCCTTATTTGTCTTTTAATATAGACAGAGTACTTCCAAATCTGAAATATTTTTAGGACTATGGATGGCTCTGTGCTATATTACCTATAAATAAAAATTTGTTGATGATTTTCAACACTCGAAGGAGAAAAAAATATTTTTATGCCTCACAAAATGAAACATTTATTCCAAAGATTATTTAGACTACTTAGTCATACATGTCCAATACACTCAAAATCCATGTGTCCCAGCCAGACTTTTGGGAAATGCCTGTTAGCCTGGGATGGGGAAGTGTGAAATCAGGACACCCATGACAGTAAATACAAGACAATGATCAGTTGCTAGCTTCACACTCAGGTTTGCAGATACTTAGCAGTTTGGTATGAAAGGATGAAAATTCCCTCTGAAGGTTTCTAGATTATATAAACTTAAAACATATTGGTTTCCTTTCTGTTAAATAGCTTTCAAATGTTCTGTGTGCAGAAAGTATACATATGAGATGAAAAAGCATAGTATCAAGTAAAATAATTACTGTTTTCATGCTAAAGATGTGGTATACAGTCAAATATGTATATTCAGTTTCCAAATTGCATTACAATAGTAAAAAAAAAAAAAAGATAATTTCCTTTAAAAAACCCAAACCACTAATTGTGATTGATGCTATTTTGATCTCATGTCAGCCTTCCAACATATTCTAATTCCACAGAATAATCAGAATTTGCTGAAATCTCCCCTGCAGTAGTGTATCTTTTCTTTTAGTTATCTGATAATAAGACTTTATAAAAGATATGTTACATATTTATATTGCTGACAGGAAACATTTTATTGTTACTACTATTGTTGTTGTATCATTCAGACAATATAGTGAGAGGTACATTAAAGAAGGTTACAAAACAAAAAAGCTAATTCTGAAACTGTATTCTAATTGCTCCATTTTTACCACCTTCCAGTTCTGAGCCCAGATAAAGATAATTTTTTGTTCCACAACAACATAGCTCAGAGCCACTTCAAGACCAGTGATTTCAGGTATGCCCTGAGGTATGAGGCAGTATGTGGGTTATTGGGTTTGTCCTCTCTTTTCTGCCACTAGAAGACAGTATTCATACAGAATGACAAAGATACGAGATGAATCTGTCATCTTTTTAATCTTGTGTTCTCTTTTCTTGCCTTAAAATGCCAGATGAGAACCTTGTATCGACAATTACTGGTATAATTTTTCTGTTCTGAGTTGTCAGTTAATCTTGCAAAAACAGAATGTACCTAGACACTGTCACCTTTCCTTCTCATTCTCACTAATCTATTAGCACATGCTGTACTTCTACATCAAAATCTGACATTAAAAGGTGCTTCAAAATGCACTAAACAATAGAAAACTCTTGCACAATTTACTGTGGAAAATACAACAATGTGACCTATATCACACATCCAAGAATTTTACTGTGAATGGTTTGATGGTACATGTGGTGAAAATCTGTTACCTATGAACATCATGGGCCACCTGGTTGACTTTTTCAATGCCTGACATAATTAATCCCTTGTCTTGCTTGATGCCTCAACATCTATTGCAACACTAAGAAATTACAAAAGCAGAGCAAGTTTTTTACTAATAGCAAGAAAGACAAGACTGAAATACATAATGTTAAAACAAATCTGGACACTGATGTAAAATGGACTGGTAGGGCAGGAAGAATTGAGCAGCTGCGTAGCCTCATCTATGACGTGTGATCAGCAACAAGCAAACAGTGCACCATGGCAGTCACAGAACAGAGCATGAATCTTTTATGTGCCTGTCATCCACAGTAAAAATACTCATGAAATCTATGCTGAGAAGTTTCCCTCTTGTACTCAGCTACACTTGATTTTCTTAATAAAATGTCACAGGATAGAACTTGTTCCATTCCCTGCTTGTGTCCACCCAGCCTCTTGGCTGAGCCAGATCCCAGTGACTGTCACTGTGTCAAGCTCTCTTCACCAGCTGCTCTGTCTAACCATTACCAATGTTTTCTGAGCACAGACAGATACAGATTGTTTTGGCAGAAAGACAATGCTGCAGCAAGACTTTCACCACATCCTATTCCAGTGGAGAGAGATTTCAAAAAACTAGAAATGTAAAATTTCAGCTAAAAAAATGAAAATAAAGAGGTATATTTAGGGGTATACACTTGAAAAAGTTACCATACTATTTGATGAGAATTGCAACTCCAATAAGTCCTTCACTTAATGTCCCGGAAGGGGTAATTAGCTTCTGCGAGACGATATTGTAAAAATATTAATNGTGAAACCGTAGGCTTGCTTTACCCTTTTTTGGGCAGAACACAGCCTTGCATAAGGCAACCATGTGCACCCTGTTTACTGCAGTTGCTGGGCTGACCCCAGACCCCAGACTTAGTGGTACCAGGTCCTTTGTCCCTTTTCCCGCGATTTCTCTCCCCAAAACAGAAGGAAGGAGAGCAGAAAAAACATGCCCAGGTGAGCCAGGACATTCACAAGCCTAATTTGGCCTGTTTAGGCCTACCACGACACTTAACCTTCAATATTAGGGTCAAAGTATGGTGTTTAGTATCAATAGTGTATTTATTGCTGTTACTATGACTTATTACTACTTCCAATACCTCAGAAAATTTCTGGTCATGAAAAGTTTATTTTATGAGCAGATTTTATGCTGGTATTCAATGTACACATAACCAAAGAGATGTCTTCCCTCTCTGCACTATTGATGTTCATGGTACATGGGATATATCAATGTAATTGATTGTATTAGGTCTGGTAGACATGAAGTCAATTTTCCTCATAGCAGCCCTCATAGTGCTGTGTTTTGTATTGGCAGCTAGAAGGGTGTTGATAACACATCAGTGTTTTGGCTGCTGCTGAGCACTGCTAGCACAGCATCACGGCTGCCTCTCCAACATTGCCCATTCACCAGCAGGCAGGGGATGGGCAAGATCTTAGGAGAGGACAGTTGACCAAAACTGACCTAAGAGATGTTCCATACCATATAACATCTGCTCAGCAATAAAAGTTAAGAGAAATGAGGACCAGAGGGGATGGTATTTGTTATTATATTTTTCTTTCAGAGCAACCACTTTGTGTACTGAAGCCAAACTTCCTGGCAAATGGCTGGACATTGCCTGCTGGTGGGAAACAGAAAATAAATCTTTTGGTTTCCTTTTGTTCAAAACCAGCCTTGTTTTGCTTTATTAAACTGCCTTTATCTTAACCCATAAGGGTTTTTTGTCCTGCTTTTTCCCCTCCCTGTCCTGCTGGGAAAGGGAATGATAGAGCAGCTTGATGGGTACCTGGTGTCTGGACAAGGTCAGCTCACTACACTGACAGTGAAAGATCTATGGAGAGCATCCATAGAAGGGCTAAGGAGTTCAGTAAACTCTGCTTGTGAAAGATGAGATTACAGACTTTACTGGCTTTACAGAATATGTTATTTTTCTCTTCTTTCTGTTTCTTTGTCAATTTCTTCATGAAGGTCTACTGAAGAATACTAAAAAGAAAAAAAAAAAGCGGGGAATCGAAATCTTAGTAGTTTGGTGAGGCAGAAAAAGAAATGCTCCTTATATGGGCTAAAATGTAATGAAATATTACCAGAGTGTTGGTATGACTGCAGAAGAAAAAGCAAATATTGACTATATGACTGGGAAAACCAGAACAAGCAAACAAAAAACCTAAAGCAAATATAATTCAAAAGTCTTATTAATTAATCAATTAATTGGAGGAACTTTAAGATACTTATGGTGAGAGTATTTAGAATAGCTACAGAATCACCAATGTTGCAGAGTCTGCATGAAAATAAAGCAGCATATATCTGGGATTTTTTGCAACAAAGCTGTAGGTAGTTCAAAGAAATGAAGACAGACTCTAAATACAGCTTACCTTTGTGCTTCTTAGCTATGAAATGTCACAGCTACCTGTGGCATCGTGGCAGACCAAAGCTTTCTGAATGGAAAAAAGACAAATCCTGTTGACTTCTATCAATTTCTCAGATTATGACAGATTTTAGAAGTGTTATCAGCCAAATTTGGTTCGACATCCAGCTATTCAGTATTTATTAAAGCTGAAGGCTGATCCTATCTCTCTTGCTGGGGTAAGTAATCCTAATTCCTCTAAGAACTTTTATTGATATCTTATAAATAGGATTTGCAAAATAAACTCCAGAGCTTGGTAAGAAGACTGATAATATGACTGCCTAGAAAGAGAGAATTAAAAACATTATTGACAGTAGATTTGTGTGTCTTTCTGCTTTTTTGGAACGGGCAATGAAGATGTAAATGTGTTCTGAAGGGACAATGTTTGCCACACAATGTACAGAACTCGGGCTTATAGAAACTGCTTAGAAAATCAGTGAGACAGAATAGAGAAGACAACAAAATCAGGTTTTGGAAATATTTCAGCCATCAGATGTTTTTCATAATACCTCACCATGCGCTACTGTACTACAATTTCCCAGGTGGTTATCCATCTTCATATTACATTCCTAAAATGGAGACAGACCAGAATCTCTTCATAGATCAGGGAAGATAAAGGCTTAAAGGAGAAGAAATCTTTAATAAAGTCAATTTTAAAAAGATTTTCCTGCTCATTAATAATTTCAGTGAAAACAAAAGCATATTATACTTGAAGTATGACATGAAAATATTTAAGACTTCAACTTAGAAAAAAAATTCTTAAAGCTAATTCATTAGTTATTGGATACTTAATGGGACTTGGTACTTAATAGAGACCTACAGATCATTTTTCAACAATGTGGTAGACAGTACCAGGGTTTTCCACTGTGTGGGTCTTAGATATAAGATCTCATGCCTTCAGAGCTGTCTGTTTGCTATACATTTGAAGGAACATTTAAAAGAGTTTAGCATGTTAGTCTTGCTTAAATTCAGAAGTATCTCTAATCTGCCTTCTGAATACAATTTTCAATCTCTCTAGTTTCCATTCCCTGTCAAAAATAAAGCTAATATTATCCCTATCTTCCTTCCACATAAAAACACGCAAAGTAGGGTTCATTTTGGTTTGTTTTTCCACATTTTCTAGCTCATCCGAGACCTTGTCATGGTGGGCCTAGGTGGGCCAGAGTGGGCTTATACATGTCCTAGCTTGCCCAGACATGTTTTTCTGCTCTCCCTCCTTCTGTTGTGGGGAGAAGCAACTGGGAAAGAGGAAGAAGAACCTGGAGCCACTGAATCCAAGGACTCTGGCTTGCCCAGGCTTGTTTTGCATCCTGTGGTAAACAAGGTACACAGGCTCAACTTGTGTCTGCCTTGTGCAAGGTCTATGTTTTTTCCCAAATTTGGGTAAAGCAAGCCTATGTCTTCACCTAACATGGTCAAGCTTGAGTAACTGCCATTCTGATTGGCTATTCTGTGTCCAAAGGCCCCTTAATCTTGGGCTGCGTTGATAAAAAGAGATGAGCAGGTGACACAATGTGCTCTGCTGTTGTATCCGTGCTTGCTTGCTGCTTGCTACTGCCTGCTGCCATTGCTCACTGCCTTATTGCATCCTGAAAACTGCCTGTCTCGAGTTTACCAGGAACAGGCTCTAAATACTTCCATGTGATAGGCCTGCATAGCCAGCGTGACATCGTGCTGAGACTGCACATTACAAGACACCCTGCCTACATCTGAGAGTCTCCTGCCAAAATGGAAAGTCCTGGACACACAAATCATCCAGAGAAGTCAGGACCAGATCAGAGATTGATCGCCTCCTTTCCCCAGCACCCTGAAACCTGGGAAGAATCAAAAGTCTCAGTGGTTGACAAGACAGTAACAGAATTCCCTGAAAGCATTTTGGTTACTGTCTGAAGCTGTAGTTAGTCCCAGGGAATCAGAAGACTAATATTTTGTGAGTAAATACTTGAAGCCTCTTGTAATTCACTAATTGCCTTCTGCCATAAGCCAAAAGGAGCTCCTTGAGTCCATCTAGTGGGCAAGCAGTGTATTGACCGCAAGTGGTATACTGGCTGCAGGAACCTTCTCTTCCAGTTCAAATGAGTTCATTTAATGTTCATATATTTTTGCTAGTTATCTCTAGATCCTATGTTATTATCTGTACAACATTTACATGACTGTGTGAAGAACCCATCATTATTAAAATTAGTGGGTGTGAGGGGTGTGAAACTCCAAAATATAAAAATTAATAAACAATATTAATTTGGGAAAAATATCATCTCGCATTAATACCCCTCCATAACAGACCTCTAACTATAACTAAAACATTGATATCACAGGCTAAGATTTTAGCAGCATCCTTATATATCTGTAAAATCATTCCATTCATTTTCTAAGAATTCCTTTCAACACTAAAATATATAAATAGGTAAGAAAGATTACTCAGTTAAGCAACCTGATACTACTCTGCAGCATAGGGCATTAAAAAAAAAAGGATTCAATAAAAAGAAAAATAATAAAATAATAAGATAATAAAATAATAAGACAATAAAATAATAATATAGTAGAACAATAATAAAATAATAATAAAATAATAAAATAATAAAATAATAAGATAATAAAAAACCTCAAGCCTGTCACACTTTCTAAATGCTGATTTTTCCATTTAAAGAAAAGAACGAGGACAATGACCACTTTGCATGCATTTCCATCTACAAAATGCTTTGCAAAAACATTGCTGTCTTCTGTAAACAAATATATTAACAATGTAACAGACAAAATAAGAGTGTGCAACAGTTTTCTAGTTAATGAACCTTGAAACTCTAGAGCATTAGCAGTTGATTTAATTGCAAAATATTAGCAACTGTGGAAGGAAGTCTTGAACACAAAGGCCATGGTATAAACCTCCTTGCATATGTTAGATGAGTTGACACTTGCAAATCATTTGATAACAAGTATTTAAATATCTTATTATGCTACCATTTCTCTTCTGGTTTCATTTGTGCTAAAGATTTACTCCCATGGAATCAAAACAACTGGAAGAAAGTCAGTGCAATTTTTTTGCTATGTACAGGTCTAATTAGCATAATCACATTGTATTTTATTTCCCTTTTCCTTCTTGGTGTCAGCAGACAAGTCAATAAATAACTCCCAAATCATGAAGTTCTTTATGACAAGAGTGGTGGGACACTGGAACAGGTTGTCCAGGGAGGCGGTGGAGGCCCCATCCCTGAAGACATTCAAGGTCAGGTTTGAATGCACTTTGAGCAACTTGATCTAGTTAAAGATCATAAAATCATAGGTGTCTCTGCTTACTGCAGGGGATGTGGACTAGATGACCTATAAAGGTCCCTTCCAACTCATTGCATTCTATGATTTTATGCAAGAATCTTGGGTTGAAGAGAACAAAAAAGAAGGAATCTAGTTAGTGCTAACTAAAGATAGAAGAAGACTTGTAATTGCCAGTGTCACTTCAATGATCTCAGTATTCCTTTAGTTTTGAAAATAAATTCTGTCTTTACTATCTGATTAGCAATGGGTTGATTCTCTATAGTATCTATGATACATAAGGATCTCTGAACTAATGCCTATTACTCTATCAGCCCTGTGACAAAGGCTTACAAGAATAGTGCTTGGACTGTCCAGGCTGAACAATCACATCAGGGCAATGCTACAGGCACATTTTCTCTCTAAAATGTTTGTAGCTTACTCTGGCACTGTTCTGACACAATTTCAGCTCCAGTCCTTGGTCTCCTGCAGTCACTTCCAGCTCTGGGCTGTGCTTGCTTGCGTGGTGTTGCCAGTGCTCAAAATCTCAGTTTGCTTTCCTCAATTTATTCTATTTGGTCACTTATTGCAGACTTTGGTATCAGGATTTAGACCTAGTTTTTCAACCTTCTGTTTTATGTCTTATTGACTAAGAGACAAAATAAAGTGTTCTATTTTTTCCCCCAAGTAAATAATTGCATTTGCCAACCACAGATTCTTCTTTGTGGCCATAGTGTTACGTTTCCCAGTCCATTAGCAAGAAATCTCTCTGAAGACAAAATAAGCCTACTTCCCTTTCACAATGCTAGCTGGATTGCTCTGAAGTAATTATACACACAAAGGAAGGAAAACCAAGCCTGACAGTCAGTGTAGCTAACTAGTGAAGAACCAAATCTCCAAAGCAGAATCTATAGCTCACTGTAGTCACCTGCTAAAACACTAATACAAAATACTATTAATCCAAGTTCCCTGTGATGATCAATGACAGTGACTGTTGTATATGGATTTATTTATCCTGTATGGACAAATAAATAGCAATAAATGAAAATCAAAGTACTTTGATTTAACAAGTAAACCCTATGGTATCTGTTTCGGAAATACTAATATCGTTAGCAGCCATGACTGTGCTGCATCCTGGCTATAATTTTAGTTTTCCAGAATTTACAAAGACAACACACAAATGAAAAAGGCTTAACTTTCAATTTGTGCTAAGCTTATCTTTTCCTAGTTAAAATATTGTGTTCAAACATTTGCAAATTTTGAAATATGTTACCATGACTGCAGCAAACGTTCTGTTTTTTAGATTCTGCTAAACTCTCGTCTTAAAATATAGAATGGCAACTAATTACAGTAGTCTTCTCTCCTGTATCAGTTCAGCTATATTATTAAAGAATTATGGTCCACTCAGGCACACAAAAGTGGGTTTAGACATCTCTTATTGAAATTTTATGCCCAGGAAAGCCTTTTAACATGGAGCTAGTTTTCTGCGGTATTTACTAACAAGACACAGATCTGAGAGTTAAAATTAATAGGTGCTATTAACATTCTCTTTGCAAGTATCATATTATGCAATGACAGATGTTCTAATCTGTTACCTAGGCAATAAGACAGGATTTAACTAAATATACTAAAAAAAAATCTACATTTAATAAAACCTCCAGATTTTTATATTCTTTTCCACACTAAACACAGATATGAAAATCCACATGGACGTAGACACTTCACTGCAGAAATTACTGCAAGCAGCCATCGTGAGCCACTTCATTGAAATGAAGAAAGATGTTTCAGAAAGAGATAGTTTGCTATCCATTAAACTATTCTTCTGTGATCCTTAGTAATCTCAAAGCACAGTGTCTGTAATTACAGTATGTTTGCAACACTTCACATATATTGACATAGAATTTCACCTGTTGTTTTGTTCCCTTGTCCTTTTCTGTTACCTCTGCAACTTTTTGCCAGTAGCCTCAGTTTAGGCTACCTTGTTTTGTTTTTCGGTGGTTTTTTTTTTTTTTAGATATATGCTTAGAGCACAATGGCTGAGCAGCAGATGTCAGCAGTTCTGCAAACAAGACATAAAAGTCTAAAAATGTGCATTCTAGAAGTGAAGGCTGTGTAATAAACAGGCAAAAAGGAAAAGTTCCATTTAGGTAACTTGATAACCAAATTGTAGCAGGGGGGAAAAATGGTAGGTAGTCTCCAGGCAAAGCAGATCCATCGAGAATTGTTCTTCTGTTCAGAAATCTTTCAGACATCATGTTGAATTTACATTATTCAGATTCTGCTCTAAAGACAGGTATAGACTTAAGGTATATTTCACTTAATAGACTGTCTCACAGAATCACAGAAGCATTCAGGTTGGGAAAGACCCTCAGGATCACAAAGTCCAACCGATAACCCTACTCTACAAGGTTCACCCCTAAACCATATCCCCAAGCACCACATCTAAACAACCTTTAAACACATCCAAGGTTGGTGACTCAATCACCTCCACTCTCAATCTAGAGCACAGGTTTGAGAAAATTCCACCCATATTTCTGACATGTATGGAATGTGGAGAATAGTGGTTTAGGATTTCTGTACTGGAAGGGTTATCAGGCATTGAAGCTGTTTGCCCAGAGCAGTGGTGGAGACCATCTCTGCAGGTATTTAAAAGTCATGTAGATGTAAAGCTTAAGAATATAGTTTAGTCAATGCTAGATTAAAGATGGACTTGATCATCTTAAAAGTCTTTTGCAATGAGGCAATTCTATGGTTCTGTAAAAATGTGGAATTCCATTGGCATAGGAACAAAACGTTTCAAATTTATCCAAGCTCTAATTTCAATAATATCTCCCTCACACCCATATGAGGATTTTAGATATCTGATTTTATTTCTATGACAGCTGCATTCCAGTACAATCCCAGAAATACCCACCAATTAGCACACCAAGCACACAGCACTGTGTATCTCAGAGGAAGAAGTGTAATCAGTAAGTAAAAACAGAGAAGGAATGAGCAACTATTCCCGGTTTATACTAATATGTAGATGAAATGTTTCTGCAGGAAATTTATGTAAGCTCTTGATGTATCTGGCATTGATGTCAGTGCATATTTCCTGTGCTCAGTCGTGTATCATGACAAAGAGAGTGTTTTCTGTCTCACCTTACAAAGGAACTGCTGAAAANCTCCCAAACCATCACATACAGAAAAACCTCTGAAAGTGTATGTTTCTCCTTTGCTCCTTAACTTACTGTAGCTGGTTAGGTGTGCTGTGTATGCCAAGAATACTTGTTTTTTTTAGATCCAAATTCTGTGCTGCATGCAACAGCAACCCAAGATGTTTCCTCTCATTTCCCACAGACGTTTAAGATACGAATCTCTGCAAGATTGTGACACTGTTGTGGAACCTGCACGAACTGCCATAGGCTTGAAGGCATGAATGTTTTCTCTAATTTGTCCAAGTCTTCCATGAATCTACTAGAGACATGGAACAAGAGACCTTTCTAGCACATTTTCCAAGAGCTCAAAAAAGCAATCAGTGACAGGAAAGTCAGAGTTATGAACACCTATTAATTTGTCTAAGCACCATTTGAGTCCAAATGCAGAAGATAAAATAGTATATTATCAAACACCAGAGCTTTACAAAGGTTCTCATTCAAAATTCCTGATGGGAAACTAGCAAGGAGGGAAATTGGTTTAATAAAAATGTCATACACAATTGGAGGCTTAAGTGGTAATATTTTTTTTTTCTTCTTTCACTGAAGAGATCAAATACTTGAAGAATTCAGAAATAATGCCAAAACTCCAAACTTTACATATAAGGTTTCTGTCCTGCACATTTCCAAAGTATACAAGGAATAAATGCCACTATTCTCGGTTAAATAAAGATCAGGTATGAGCTTCCATGTGGATAAAGCACAGAGTACCTTACCAAGACCTCCAGGAAATATCACACAGGGAGAGGGGAGCAGACTTCCTCTGAAGTGCAATATATCAGGGAAATATCTTCTTTACATTCCTGAAACATAGCCTTTTTGTTGGGACTCTGTCCCATACATATAGAGGGAAATGAAACTTACAGATAATTAAACTTTGGATGCTTTGTCTTTTTATTGTAGGTCAAAGTCATACTGTCCCCCACAGCAAACTGCTGGCTAAGCTGTCAGCTCGTGGCATGGATGGCAACACTCTGTGCTGGGTTAGGAACTGGCTGAAGGGCCGAGCCCAGAGAGTGGTGGTGAATGGTGCCACATCCAGCTGGAGGCCTGTCACTAGCAGTGTCCCCCAGGGATCAGTACTGGGCCCCATCCTCTTTAACATCTTCACTGATGATCTGGACGAGGGTATGATGACTGCATCAGCAAGTTTGCAGGTGACACCAAGCTGGGGGCAGATGTTGGTGGGTTGGAGGGCAGAAGGGCTCTGCAGCAGGACCTCGAGCGCCTGGACAGATGGGCAGAGTCCAAGGGGATGGCTTTCAACAAATCCAAGTGCCGGGTGCTGCACTTTGGCCACAACAACCCCATGCAGAGCTACAGGCTGGGGTCGGAGTGGCTGGAGAGCAGCCAAACAGAAAGGGATCTGGGGGTGCTGATTGACACCCGCCTAAACATGAGCCAGCAGTGTGCCCAGGTGGCCAAGAAGGCCAATGGCATCCTGGCCTGCATCAGGAATAGTGTGGCCAGCAGGAGCAGGGAGGTCATTCTCCCCCTGTACTCTGCACTGGTTAGGCCACACCTTGAGTACTGTGTCCAGTTCTGGGCCCCTCAATTTAAGAAGGACATTGAGGTGCTTGAGCGTGTCCAGAGAAGGGCAACGAGGCTGGTGAGAGGCCTCGAGCACAAGCCCTATGAGGAGAGGCTGAGGGAGCTGGGATTGTTTAGCCTGGAGAAGAGGAGGCTCAGGGGAGACCTTATTGCTGTCTACAACTACCTGAAGGGTGGTTGTGGCCAGCAGGAGGTTGCTTTCTTCTCTCAGGCAACCAGCACCAGAACAAGAGGACACAGTCTCAAGCTGTGCCAGGGGAAGTTTAGGCTGGAGGTGAGGAGAAAGTTCTTCACTGAGAGAGTCATTCCCCACTGGAATGGGCTGCCCAGGGAGGTGGTGGAGTCACCGTCCCTGGAGGTGTTCAAGGCAGGTTTGGACGTGGCACTTGGTGCCATGGTCTAGTCTCGAGGTCTGTGGTAATGGGTTGGACTTGATGATCTTTGAGGTCTCTTCCAACCTTGCTGATACTGTGATACTCTGTGATACTGTGAGGATTAGTTCTCCTGAGCAAACTGATGTACACATTGTGCAGAACAAGGTCACACTATACCTCATGTGAAATAACACTGAGAGCTCTGATCCAAAGTGTCATAAGGCAACACATGAAATGGTTTTATCACAGTATCACAGTGATCTCTTAAATTGAGGGGCCCAGAACTGGACACATAAACCTCCTGAAAACCCATAACTAGCTTGGTTCTTCTGAGACTCACAGATGACTCACACACACTATATCAACATTAGAGACTCCCAAACACTTAATTCAGTGATCTCCACTGGCTGCAATTCCCTTAGTGTTTGCTTTGATCCTGTGAGGTAGATGTCATAGGCTAGTGGAGAATGGGTGAGACTTAGTTGTAGTTCCATGAGCCATCAGCAAAAGAAGCATGTAGGCTCAGTATATAATGCTGAAAGGCCTCTAAAACACCTGCATGATGGCTAAATCTCTAGGAATTATTCATATTGACCCATCAGCATAACATGACATGATTGCTTATAGTAGTTTCAGAAATCTCTGTCTACAGCAGCTGAGAAAAAGCATAGGTTGTAACCTCGTGCTGATTATGGTCCAGGGGAATATGTTTTGACTAGCAATAGTTGGCTCACCTTTTCATGCACAAAGTGAGTATTGTTTAGTGACTTGAACCTACCTGTAAAAGAATTCAAGTCATCATCATATTTCTTCAGGAGATGCAAAGATCCAGTAGAATATTTATCAGCCTTGCTTCATACCAATTCACAACCATCCACTCTGCATTAGAATGGCTTCATAATCATAACCTCCAAGAAGATCCTTCTTCAGGAAAAATGACTGTCATTATTTATGCTTTTGGATTTGTTTTTAGACAGGTAAATCTTCCAATGCACACAATCACATTAAAACTGCACACATTTCAAATCAGAGACAGGCTGGATTATGGTAAACCTAAATCAGGTGGGCTAAAAGCAAGGTCCAAATCCCTTGGCTTGCCAGCCTACAACCTCAACCATACCTTGGTCCTATAAATACTATTATTGATGTATCCTTTATACTACACACATGCTGCTAAATGAAAGACTTCTTGGTTATGGTAAAAGTGCTGAATCTTGATCATCTAAACTATTAAAATTTTTGAATGATTCCTTGCCATGTTTTAGCCTAAATAGGTACTCACATGTCATGCATATGATTTAGTGTACATGCGTTAGCATAGGTGAGGCATCGCTTCCAACAAATACTCTGGATATGGCCACCTGGTTTCAAAGGCAAAAAGAGCTGCCAGACTGTAGCTGTTGGCCACATGCCCAGAGAGCAGGCCCAGTAATTATAATTTATTACCATGAATGTAGTCCAACTATCTCTGGTGTCGTGGAGCATTGTGTAGAGTGCGGGAAACCGCATGTTTTCCCTTCCTACAAAATACTGTCATTTGAAGTCAGGGCTGAGAGGGACAAGGAAGGGGAGAAACAAAAGAGCATGAGAGCAATAGAGAACAGTGCAGCCATAATGTAGTGCAGGGAATGGTTTAGTGGTCACATAGCCTGAGGAATGTTTGTACTTACACCCTGCTACCAGACATTCCCCTGCTTGAATACCTCACTGTTTTTACATATGATTTCTTGCAACAGAGTGTGCTCCAGGCAGGGGCACCTAGCCAAAATGCTCACTAAGCTCAGCTCCCATGTCGCTTTTGGCTGTGGAAGGCTTTCACAGGGACTCCTGAGTAAGGCAAAATGTACAGCAGTATTTGTGAGTACAGGAGAAGGCCTCCAGAAAACATTTGTCTCACACTTGGTCTCCTTCAAGGATTTCAGGCTGCAATCACAGTGAGAAAGAGCAGAATTTGTGAATAAGCAACAAGTACAGAAACGTTTCAAGTGCCAGGCTATGGAATGAACCTGTCACCATGCACTCTGGACTTGCTTGGGTGTGCAAAGTCAAATCACAGTCAGAAATGTTCACCTGGCTTCATGGTACCTAGCACCATGGAGCCATAAATTTGGCCACTGGAGTATGATTAGAAATGGTGAGAGATGATGAATCCAGCCTTGCAGTTGCTCCTACAGGTAATAATGTTTGAATTGCTTTGCACTCTTCCCAAGGTGTGTTACTTTGATCTGCAGTGCACAGGACAGCTCCTGCAGTAAGAAACTCCCTGTCAAGGAGGATGTCAGTCTTTGAAAAGGAGTTAATGCTGGTTCTATAAGATATAAAGGAGCCAGAGGAGACAGCAATGTGTTATCCTTCGTCTCTAGACAATTCTACCACTTCTCAAGGTTTCTGACAATGAATATCAGAGAGTACAAACTCCCACAAACTTTTTCACTATAGTTTTTTTTATGTTACATCTATTCTTCAGCCAAGCAAGGGGATTGATTTGACACTAAAATGGTAGCCATAGACAAGACTGCTTTTCTATTGTGCCTCCTTTTCTATTATACAAAGTAAGATTGACATCCCTGCAAGACAAAGAATTGATGTATAACAATATGTTTCAGAGTGTCTGTGTTTCCCTCACTTTGCCTCTAGCATTGTCTTGTCTGCTAAGAGCTGCTATTTATTATAAACCAACAGGGTACATTTCAGTTCCTGTTGTCTTTCTTTGTGTGACTCTATGTGAATAACTTCTTTTCTTCTGGATAATCATTCAGTTTATAGGGATTGATTTTGACATATGAAAGCTGTACCATTTTTTTCCAAACTTTTTTTTTTTTTTAAAAACATTGCATTTTACAACTGAATACTTAATAAAGAAATCGGAGCATGAATTGTTGTTCTGTCTGACATCCTGTAACATATTTTGGTCTAAGCATAATTACTAATTACTCTGTAGAACCAAATGAAAGGGTAGTAAATAAGATATTTAATTCAGTTGACTTATTTTAGACATCTAATTTATGTGCCTTGAGGTGTAATTCCAGGAGATTCTAGTTTGGAGGGGGAAAGATGATTTAAAAAGCTATACTGCATTTCATTACCTTCTGACCTCTGGTGACCCAACACTTTGTGAAACCATGCTTTAAAATAGATCATACAGCAATTTGCTAAAAAGGAAGAGTAGGTGTATTTAACCTGGATAATTTTGCCTGTTCAGTCACTGTATAACCTTGTAAATCAAAGCACTAAATGTCAGCTGGTCTAGTGCAGGAGTATGGCATGAAAGTTAGGAAGTTCTTAATCTGGGGTTTCCCCAAAATGTGTCTTGTAAAAAGTCCTCCAAATGACAGAAATTCTCTGAAATTCCCACATTTATCAGTGGATATTGGTAAATATCACTGGAGGATTCAGAACACAAGTAAAATTAGTTTACTTTCTAAAGTAAGCTGGTGGTTTAGGAAGATCAGGAAGACAGGGTTACTATCAAAGCACCTGACTGGAGCATCTATAATATGCTTTAATTCTAAACCTGTAGTGGATATTTTTGGAGTAGCACACATACATTCCTCATGCAGCCAATAGAAAAAGCCAAGAAATAACTGGTATCTACATTTAGGGAGAAAAAGATCTCACTGTGAGGCCTGCAAGGACATGTGTCTCTTTCTGGGAGTCAGAGAAATAATATTTTATCTAAGTTGCTTTTTAGGCATCTAAAATTTTCATATGACTTACAGACTATGCACCCCCACTATGATCTTACTTCATTATCTAAATTAGGTGTTGACAGTATGAGTATATCCTATGAATGTTGCTGAGGACATCACCTGGGAATAAAAATGCAGCATCCTGAAATCAGTTGTGCTCCTCATTTTTTGACAGCTAAGTAACATCACTGCTCTGAGAGTCTTTAGCTGTTCATTTTGTAGCATCTTTCAGTTCCCTTTTCCCCAGAGGTAGAGTATAAGGAGATTTAGCATGGCAGAGTGTCTGGGCCCAGACAACTACTCTCTGTACAGCTGATGTGACAGCCATGCTGTCTAAAGGAAAGGTCTGATTATTTTTCCTCTGGTCATCTAAAACGTTCACTGAACATACTTAGAAGAAAAGCTTATAGAATTGTACCTAATAGATTCATGCAATGGAACTAATAAGGATATTGGAGCAATATGTCTTTAAGCAGTCTAGAGAATGTTTTTTCTTCATGAAGTGGAACATAATATTGAACTTATGTGCAAAAACTCCCCACTATCTCTGTACACAATCCTTCACAGAAATCTATGAAGTGCAACAGAGTTCTTTTTGGCTGATTTCACTGATGGGGAAGAATGCAGGAAGGGTGGAACACCATCTCTCTGATGGAGTAATTTTAGATTTTATTGTAATGCCTGCCAGTGAATATTCCACATGCAGAGATTACTAAAGCAAACTGTGAAAGGCCACAGCCTGCCCTGTAACCCTAAAAGGATGTTGGGCTTGGCTGTCTTCCAGGGCAGCAGGATGTGTGGCCTGGATTAGAACAGGAATATTCCTAACATTCATTGCTTTATAATGATGTCATGCTTGCAGCTATTGCAAGTCCTTTATGCTTTCCTCTGTAAAAGCTCTTCCAATATCAAAACTTCCTGGTGAGAAAACATTTCAAAATAAGGCTGCAAGCATCACTTCCATGCAATGATAAAAATACAGAGCTGTTAAAATTCACAGTTTTTGGAAAGTGTAACTCAGCCTTGATGGTTGTGATGTTAGCACATGTGTGTGTCAAATATTTTAAAATTGAGTCAACAATACATGCAAAGTGGATATTTTAATTTTCCTGGGTTTATCAATTAAAAAAAAATACATTTGAAAGATCTTATTTTGCTTTACTTTACACCATATCNTACCATTCTATGATTCTGTGATTCTATGTAACTCAATGTTGGAAAAAAGTGAACATTTTACTTAATATTGCAACAATTTTAGTTCAGTTCCAACTAAGCATAATCAGGTAACTCTTTCTTGGGAATAAGTGAGCTTTTTAATAAATCAATTTTCTTACTCTGGAGACTTTAACAGTATAGATCCAATATATATCTTTCAGTTTAATGTGACCAAAACACCACACTTACGCTCTTTGTACCAAATTCTCCATAAGAGTTTCAACAGCATCAAAGGATTTTAAAAAGTATACACAAAAGATCCCACGGTAACAAATATGTAGTTTGTGCAGAAGATTGAAGGAAATTAAGGAAATAAATGTCATTCAGATCATAGGAATGAATCATAAAACTCATCAAGGAGAACTAGAGCTAGGGCAGGACACCTAAGTGCAACGGTACAGGCCAGGAATATTTGCCCTGCTGAAAGTGACTTGGGGTTACAGCAGGTGGCACAACGAATATAGCTAACTGTGCTCATCAAAGGACAAACTGCTTATTTGGCTACAACTGGAGAGTCAGTATCCTTCTCTGCCTTGCAGTGATAAGGCTGTGCTTGGAATGGTCAGTTGGGTTTTGGGGTATTTGATTTGAAAAGTGGTGTTCAGAACTGACGTCATCCAGCAGATAGCTACCAATATGACTAAACCAATTACGTCAACAAAATTTGAAGTTTGGCTCCTTAATTCTGGCAAAAGTGGAAGCTGAGGCAGTATAACCCAAGCTTACAATCCAGAGATGCAAATGTGATGGAGTCAAATTTTCTTGGTGGTAGCAGATGGCAAAACAAGGCACAAGAGCTCCATGCTGCCTTTTGGGAGAGTCAGATTGTGCCTTAGGGAAAAAATAGCTTGGAGAGTAAGACAGTAAGAAGAAAGGTCACTCACAGGTAGTTTCTCTATCTTTAGAGTTTTCCAGGACTCAACTGGACAAATCCAGGGCTAACCTGACCCAGCATTGTAACTAATTCTGCTATGAGAGAGAAAGGCTGGAGAAGACATTCAGCTGCCACTCCTTCCCAGCTTGTCAGCCATTCTGTGAATTGGATAGGTGATCAGATCTGCAGTCCTTGGGCATCACCCAGTGAGAGATGTTTTGGAGGGTAACATAGAACCCATACAGACAATATGGAACATAGAATCACAGAATGGAAGGATTTGTATGAGATCTTTGTGGATCATCTAATCACAGAATCACAGATCACAGAGCCTTAGAGTTTGGAAGGAACCTCTGGACATCATCAAGTCCAACCCCCATGCCAAGCAGGATCACCTAGGCATGTATCCAGGCAGGTTTTGAAAGTCTCCAGAGAAGGAGACTCCACAACCTCTCTGGACAGCCTGTTCCAATGTTCTGACACCCTCAAGTTAACTAAGCTGTTCCTTACGTTCCAAAGGAACTTTCTGTGTTCCAGTTTATGCCCATCACTCCTTGCCTTGTTGCTGGGCACCACTGTAAAGAGTCTGGCACCATCCTCTTGATGCCTGGTTTTAGATATTATAAGCATTGAGTTGATCCCATTTCAGTCTTTTCTAGGCCAGACAGCTCCAGGTTTGTCACTTTTTCTTCATCAAAAGATGCTCTGGTACTGTAATCTTTATAGCTCTCCATCTAATTTGGTTCAAACTGAAAGAATAATGGATTTATAAGAATTTATTGTAAATGTAGTCTGCAGGAGGAACGTTAAGATGGTGAAAATGCTTTTAGCAGCCCCCTTTCGTTTTAAACATATGAGCATTCCAGAGCAAGGGTTTCCAGGAAAGAAGTCTTTAAACCTGAAATCCTGGTCTTAAACTCCCCACCAGGAATAAAGGTTCTGATTCAGCTGATTCAGGTTAAAGAGAAAACAAAGGCTTCCATTACAATCCAACCCTTAAGGAGCAGTTAGTAGCAATTAGAAAATCGTTGCCACATAACAGTCCTGCGACTATGCCCTGAGGGAAAAGCTTTTGTCAGAAGACCACCGTTTCTCTGATCCTATTGCCAAAAGGAGTAAGCACTACTTTCTTATCCACATGGGAGAAAATTGTTCTGGTACATGAATGGTAAGCTTTTGTCCTTGAAGTCCCATACCTGCTTATCTGTCTAGCCAGATATGTAAAAGTTGTTCACATAATACCACTCTGAAGACAATAGCTTCAGGAAAGATATTGTAACTAATAAAACTTTCCTCTGTTTGTATTTGTCATTGCTGGTGGAAATTTAGGAAATGGTTTAGTAAATGTCACACCCAAGCTCTGTCACTGGTTCTAGGCATATACAGTTCTAAAAAACGCAGATGAAAGTAGACTTGGCCACTGAGAGGGGTAACATAATCACATAGTTCTAATTGTAGTTCAGAGAAACTCAGAGACAAAATAGATTATTCACACTTTAAAGTCCCCCAGTCAGAAATCTCTCAGTTTGTTTTATGATCACCTAATTTTTCACATTTTAAAATATTTCTGGAAGAAAAATATCATTAAAAAAAATTATTTGTGCTCATCTAGTTGCAACTACAAATGTATTAGATGTCCAGACTTTTATATAGTCCGGAGACCACAGTCTTTAATATATATATAAAGAGATAGATAGATAGATAGATAGATAGATAGATAGATAGGTATAGATATATATTATATATATTTTTTTATGTATATGTGTGTGTGTGTATATATATATATATATATATATATATTTACACATTTTTTTTTTCTTTCTGATGAGGAAACAAAGCATATGTGACCTCCCCAAGTCAAACAGGAAATGAGTGACCACTTCTGGAACAGAGCACAAAAACTCTTCACAAAGTCCTGTGTTTCTCCATTCCCCTTACTTATATATCTGGAGGGATGCCTGCATTTAAAATACTGCTTAAAAAGTAAATGGGACTGCACTGTTATCAATTTGTTCTACATTGCATTTATCCTGTTTACAAGTCACTCAAGGTCTCACAGCTCAGATTTATAAGAGGACTTCTGACAAGAACATTGACACTAGTGTTACAAAGAGTAAAGCTGAATGTCAAGAGGTTCTTTCCAAAATAACATCTTGACATATTTTTGACTGAAAGAAATAGCTATATTTCTCTCGAGCTGAACAGCCAGTTAGGAGAAATTGCTGTTGGTATATTGACACAATTACTTACAAATGCTCAAGCCAGGTAACTCCTGCTTTATGAGCTCATTTCTCACAAAAAGTTGCCAGATAAATCAACATTACTGAGATGGAATGGTATCTTTGGCCAGAGTCGAGTATCCTTCTAGAGAATATTCTGAATAAGACATGAAGTAAGTGCATCACAGCCAGTTGCTTAGCAGAACAAAAGACATTACAGAAGCAAATTTCAACTTCCAGTGCAAGATTTGGTTGCTTTAGCAAGTGTTATTGTATTTTGAATGCAGAAAGCAGGGCAGAGCAACTGAGAAGTGAAAAATGTATTTTACGAAGAAGTAGGAAAAAACCTCAAGGATGCCTTTCTGTACTTCAAGTCATAAATACATTTTAAGTGTGACAAAACAATGTTGAAAAAGGAAGCAAGCAAAAGTGGTATTTATACATCTTTTTTTTGTTTTCTGGCTATTTACAGGGTCACTCTGATATACTGTCACACTCTTCTATCTAGCATTCTCTCAAAGAGGAAAAGAAATTTTGCAAATGGAAGTGAAGTCCTATTTCTGCAGGCTTTTGTCTCTGTAATCCCAAGGACAAACATTAATTGAGGTATTCTTCTCTCTTGTTCTCATTACACAACCGCTAACAATTTAGTACTGGTGACTGTTTCCAGAGCTAGAGTGGCTCAAGACTGGAGTAGAAAGAGTAGAAGGTATAATTTTTAAATCTTAGCAGACCTGCATGGTTGAGGCAGCATTTGTCTGCTTTATGTCTGGCACTAATACATGCTATTAATCATACACCTTTGTAATCACCAAATTCACATCCTTTGTTTCCTCTCTGCACTTCTAATGGAGTCTTTTTCAATTATGGATGTTCTGTTTATCCACAGAACACTGCAGCAGCCAGAAGCACGACCAAGTATACTTTGAATTTAAATGCATGAGCTTCTTAAGGGAAATAGACTTTAATTCAGATATATGCATGCATATCAGGAAATGACTACAATTGGGATTAGTGTAGGCCAGGCAGCTGGTTTTATGCATACCTGACAGTGTGAGAACAGCAAAATCAGCTCCAGACTCGGTGAGATCTTAAACTTTCTGTTAAACCTTTCTGACAGTGAGATCGAATGCACCCTCAGCAAATTTGCAGGTGATGCTGAGCTGAGAGATGCGATTGATAAGACTAAAGGATGGAATGCCATCCACAGGGACCTGGACAGGCTGGAGAGTTAGGCTAAGGAGAATCTCATGAGATTCAATAAGGCAAAGTACAAAGTCCTGCACCTAAGTTGGGGCAATCCTCGGTATTAACACAACCTGGGAGATAGTGAAATTGACAGCTGTCCTGCAGAAAAGGACTTGGGAGTACTGGCGGCTGGAAATCTGCACATGAGCCAATAACAGGCATTTGCAGCCCAGAAGGCAAATCACATGCTGGGCTGCATTGAAAGAAATATGGTCAGCAGATCAAGACAGGTGATTCTGCCACTCTGCTCTGGTGAGATTTCACGTGGAGTACTGTGTCCAGCTATGGGATTCCCGACACTAGAAAGTCAGGCTGAAAGAATTGGGGCTATTCAGTCTGGAGAAGAGAAAGCTCCAAGGAGACCTTATAACTACATTTCAGTATCTGAAGGGGACCTACAGGAAGGCTTGGGAAGGACTGTTGGGAAGGGCTTATAGTGATAGGACAAGAGGCAATGGTTTTAAACTGGAGCAAGGTAGGTTTAGGTTGGACATAAGGAGAAAGTTCTTTACAATGAGTGTGGTAAAATAGTGGAACAGATTGCCCAGGGATGTGATTGAGACCCTATCTCTGGAGACATAAGGTTTTGGGCAGCCTTATATAGCTGGAGGTGTCCCTGTTCACTGCAGGGATGATAAGATGACCTATTATGTGTGAATTTGTGAGTCTGTGTCTTTACTTGTGCACTAAACCCCAGGAGTACTGCTGTAAGTCTGCTTTAGGCAGTTGTGAGCAGTCCGTACAGTTGTTAGTACTGTAGGTTAATGAAGAACAGCTTCTTCCTTTTCATTCATTCCTCACCTCTGCCCTTCTGCTCAGTCCTCATTCAGCTTGGGCATCTGGTCCACAAGCCAATGCTGTGCAGCTCTATAGCTGCTTCCTGTAGCATGTAGCATTTGTGGAATTTCAATGCATGTCTGCGTATATTTTACTGTACTGCACTTTACACATTTGCATCTTTCTCTTTTCTGTCATCGATGTTCTTTTGTACAGCTAGATGGGAGGTAGGAGCCTTACATTTGGAAATCAGAGGTTCATTCTGTCACTCCAGTAACAGTAATGTGTCCATTTTCTTCATGGTCACACTCTGATACCAGATCCAAATATTCGCCCTACCTCATTTGCATCTGCCATAATGAAATTATTTATCTAGGCCTCGTTACCTAGAGTCTTGGAGAAACAGTGGAAAAATATTGAAGGAAGAGACCAGTGCAACTTCACACTGCTATCCCCTTCCAGGAGTCACTTTGTGCCTATAATATCCACAGACCTCTTCAGCCACAGCCATTAGGCAGATAATTCTGACTTGGAATAAGTCCTCATAGCAGAAGAATTCAGTTTACTAAAGCTTCTGAGAAATGCAACTCTGCTTATCCGTCACAGTCTGGATGTGGACACTAGGGCCTGCAGTCAGATCATGAAGACACTTTTGTTTTGCAGGGGAAAAAAAAAAAAGAAAAAAAAAAGAAAAAAGAAAAAGAGAGAAACCTTTAAACACAACCTGGCAATGAACCTATGACCTACAAGAATCTGTAGCCCATTAGTAATCAGTGACCCATCAAGTTCTCTGCTTTACAGTCCTCATTATCTCACAGTTGACTGAATTCATGCAACACCACATTTATTGATTAATTTACTTGGAAGAAAAAGGACATTAGGACTATTTTAAAAATGGACTAACCCAGTTATTCTAAGAACCCAATTTTTCAAAGTTTGTAATTTAAAACTGAATAATATAATTAGTTAAATTTTTCCTTGTAATTCTGTTTCGTCTAATGGAAATCTCATTTATTGCCTTCTATATTATTTATAACTTTTTTTCTTTTTTTTCACCTGTTCTTGTATTTAAAGTCTTTCTCTGGCCACAGTAGCTACTCAGGAATGCCCACTTAAAGAATGGGCTACAGGCTGGTCTGTTCTGTGCCCAGGTATTCTCCAGCTCAAGCTTCTTCCTGAATGTAAAGCAGCAGCATAGCTCTTTGCCCTCTTTGCTCTCTGAAAAGGAAACTGTCACTTCCAACTATTTCAGAATGTTAATTCTGTAAAATAGCCATGTTACAACCCTGCAACAATGGACAGTTTATTCTGGGTGGCTTTGGAATTGCCTCTGACTCCTGCTCATTTCCCAGTAATTACTGATAATTACACCACTCAAAACAAAATGAAACACAACAGACTCTTTCAAAGCTGTAGAAACAAAGTTTGTCCAGAAACTGACCTTCCCGTTTGGAGGTGAGAGGAAGTGTGCATGGAATTATATAGGCATGATGAGTTGCTTTCTAACTCATTTTGATAGAAATCAACAAGCATAGGCAGGAGGAAAAGCAAGGCAGCAGCTTTAAGGAGCCCCAGGCAGCAAGCTACGTGCCGGCTTAGGTTTATTCAGCGGCTTTAGTGGCTGTCAATGTTCTGTCTCGCCTGTTATCTTAATATACTGCAACAATGGCAATGATAAACAACATACATTGAATATAAACCCTTCTTTGCTTGTTTATAGAAATAGTTTCTTTGGTCAGCATATAAATGTCTTTAAGTTCTTTTTAAGGCTCATTGCCAAAGTAAAAAGGGGGGGACAAAGGCTGTTGGGGAGCAGAGAGAGACCTGCCAACTCTCACAAAGAAAAAAAAAGTTTTTATGACATTTCTTCTTGTTCTGTAAACTGTTTTTACAGCATGCTTCAGCAAGACACTCAAAATTGCACCCACCCTAGGTTTTGATCACTCTCATTTAAATCGCCTTGGCAGAAGGAAAGGCCTTGTAACTGCTTTGGAACTGCAGTGTAAGAGTTTTGGCAGAAAGAGGCCTTGGACTTGTGATGCTGCGGCACAAACAGCCTTGGAGCTGCGACGTTGCATTAGTCGCAGGGTACACGTGCCGTGCAGACTTCGGTGGGCCTTGGAGCTGTGACATTTGGGCAGGTGCTGACGTATTTCCTTCAGTGCTAGATGTGATGGACACAGGGGCCTTGGATTTCAGACAGTAGGCACAGGGCAGTGTTTATGTGCATTGCTCGCGTGCACAAGTGTTCTGTAAGCCACTGGAGTCCAGTAACTCCCTCAAACATTTAAAAGGTAATTCTAAATCTCTTTTTGTATGAAGGCTGTATGGATAACTCTAAAATACTGCCATACCACTTTTAAACGCAATAGAAAGCAAGCAGTTGAATTTTTCATCTCAAAAATCACTCCACAGCTGGTTACATTAGTTTGTTTCTTTTGGCATTCCTTCCCTGGATTCAGTAAGTATGATCAGCTGCAATCTGCTGGAAGCACTATAGAAACAAATCTATTATTACTATTTATCATTTGTAAATACTGACAGTGTGCTATACTGCAGTTTGTCATACAGAAAGCAGCTAGGTTTTTTATGAAGTTAAGATTCTGGAGCTCCAAAGATACTGCATCTTATTTGCCTACTCTGTCACTCCCACAAATGCTATGGAATAATTGATGAATACTGGATTCAGCGTTGTCAATACGATTTTTATTGTATCCCACAAAAGCTGATCAATCTTTTAATGCTTCTGTGGAAGCTATGCTGCTCCTCAAACAGAAGACCTCAGCTTGATCCAGAAGTGTTTGGATGGAGATCTTTAGCCTGCCTTACACAGAAGCTCAGAGAAAATTACTATAATAGTTTTCTCTTATTCTAAACCACAATTTTTCGGTGTTTTCCTGAATTCAAGAATTCTAAAGGCCCAAGAATGTACAGTTTTTAATACAGATGTGTCTAACTCTTCCAGTTGTAGGTCAAATGAAGAAATAAGAACATCAGAATCATCAAACAACTCTCAGGATCTGTGGATCTGTGAAATCCTTCTCCCTTCACCCTACATGCACACATGTTCACCTTAGGTTCTTTAAAATGTAATTGTAAAACTAAAAACCTGTAATTGTAAAACTAAAAACCAGGGAGGCTGGGTTCTCACTCATAGTTCTGCCTGACCACATGACTACGTAGTAGGTATTAATTCCATTTAAGCCAAAATAGTTTGGTGTCTGTGAAAAAAAAATATTATCAGCCTGATTTTACTTAAGAGAGTCAAAAGTAATTATGAAAACAATTCTTCTGTCAATTAGCAGAGCAGTAATTTTAGGCAGGATTGAACTGGTGTACCAACCTAGTAGATTTGAGGTCAAACTTTGCATTTAATCAGTAGCGGAAGACTAAATGAGGATGTAATTGGTGCTGATGTATGGTGCTAGTCATCCACTAGAGAAAGGAGAGGAAAACCAACAGGAATCATATTTGTTCTATCAACATTGATCTATCAACATCTGGACTGAATGTTGCAGTGGCATATTTTTCCTTGTTAGATTGTCTAGGGTGTAACAAACCTGCATGGATCCACCCGTAAGTCAGTACAGTTCAAAATCTGAAATTAGCTGACAAATCCTCTGATACTGCTAGCCCTCATTTTAGGTGACTTCCAATACTTTCAAAGAAGAACTGAACATTACAAGGTCTTGTTAAGGACAGGACAAGGGGCAATGGGTTTGAACTGGCAGAGGGGAGATTTAGACTGGAAGTTAGGAGGAAGTTCTTTACAGTAAGGGTGGTGAGACACTGGATTAGGTTGCCCAGGGAGGTTGTGGCTGCTCCCTCCCTGGAGGTGTTCAAGGCCAGGTTGGACAAGGCCTTGAGTGACCTGTACTAGTGGGAGGTGTCCCTGCCTATGGCAGGGGGGTGGAACTAGATGATCTTTGAGGGCCCTTCCAACCTTACCATTCTATGATTCTATTAACAATGGGGCAGAAACTACTTCATGTGTTGCAGGAACACTGGAGAATTAGTGCAGGGTTGGCTCTATGAGGTGAAACATTTATGGAAACTTGAGCTGCTCGAAGCAGTTATGACCACAGGTGTATGAGGACTGGATGAAGAGACACAGAGTTAGACTGCAGACTGCTTGATAAATCTCTATTACTCTGTTGCTGTATTAGTTTCATGTTTCTCTCTTTTTTTTTTTTCCTCTCAGTTTTTTTGACATTAAGTTCAGAAACTTACCCGAGTGAGGGATTATTTGGGTAGTTGCATTCAAGTTGCTCTGAAAACAAGGTAAAGGTGATAAAGTGTGTAAAAAAATGGTTGTAATTAAAAACTTAAAACAATGAAAAGAACTGTTAATCATACAATAGGAGCCAGAATCAACTTCAATGAAAAAATAATGGGTTTGACATTCTTGTGAAAAAACCTGCCATGCCATGGGTTTATACTGTAATTTTAAGAACTTCCAAAACTCTTGATTATTTTAACTGTAAAAACAGATTTCCAGTCTTTAACAATTATAATTTTTCTAAAAGTGGGGCTGTTACTGATGTAAACATTTAAAAAATATACAAATATCTACCTTATGTAAGATTGGCTTTCAATTCGGAGGACCAAAAGAAGAGAAATGGACTTCTTGTTTTCAGGGTTTTCAGAAAAGAAGGCCCAACTCACAAGAAAAATACAAGAAGTTGATCTGTTTAGTCAGACAAGAAAGTAAGATACAAGAAGTTATTCAGTTTAGGCAGACAGTAGTGAAATGCAACAGTAAGGTTTTCCTGTGTTTGGTCGTGTCCTGTTAACTCAGGCAATATACTTGTGAATAAACTGGAGAATATGGGTTTGTTTGGAAGAAATAATAGGATGGTTTTGCCTATGGCACAGTGAAGAAGTAACCACATAAAAATACTGTCTTGCACGGGTCAGATATGGCTATGAATGAGTTTTTGATAATGCTGTGCCTCACCATTGTGAAATGACTATTGGATTTCAGCAGCAGCTACACAGAAATGGGGTAGTCTAAGATGGTCTAATAGTAATATAAATTGTGCACTTTATAATGTAAAAAGAGGCAAGCAGCATAGAACATTTAACTTCTTCAAGAGAGTGAAGTAATTTTTTCCAGGAGTTTTGTGAGTAGATACAATCCTACAAAAGAGAAAGGGAGAGAAACTGAAGTTACCTGAGTGAAATGGACGCTTAACTTCACTGTTGTTGAAGGGAAATGCTCAAAGTCTCTGTGTGCCAATGATGAGGCAGACAGGGAGGGCATTTTTAGAGGATAAGCGAATCTCAGCATTGGGAACCATGTAACAAGGAAATGTGTACATGCAGAAGAGGAGCAGGAAATGGGATGTTTTGAGGGAAACAGAGGAAGGAAGTTGAGAGGTAAAGAAACAAGAGAAGGGGAAGAAAGTAAGAAAGCAGATAGGTGAAGAGATGAAATTAGGAAACAGCATTATTAACTACTATGAGATCTCTTTTTGTTAGCTAAAATCAAAACCAAACCAAAACAAAAAAGATGTTTTTGCCTCGTTCTTACAGTTCCATTTAAGTCATTGCTAATGTTACCATAGGAATGCAAAACTGACAGTTTCTCAAGAGTCTCCATATTAATAACTGAATTTGAGAAACTGCTGTGAAACCCTTGTGTTCAATATTCTGAGGGCTCCTGCAGTAATTTTAGATAAATAAACTGGGCTTATACTTGTGTTTCATACCAATGCATGATTTCCTTGAAATTACTGTTAATCTACTGTGCTGGTCACATCTACACATAGAGACCTAGGGCTTTATGATGTCAGATACTCCTGATGAATAGATAAGATGCAAATTTTGTTTGGTTGGGTTTTTTTAACAGAATTCACTAGCAAAACTTCTTTAAATTATTAGACTACTACTGAAACAACTTACTGTTTAACTGACAGCAGTTTAGAACATAAAAAGAACAATCCTAATCAGTAACATGCTAAAAGGAATCCAAAGCAAAATGTTATGTCTGTGACATACACACACAGAGCAGTGATGTTAGCCTACCCTTGCCTTTAAAAACGGAAACAGTAACAGTTTTGTAGACACTCACCTATCTCGAGCACAGTATCCAGCCCACCAACACTGTGCAAAGTGATTCACAGAGCATGTGGTCTTCCAGCTGAAACACAGTGTCTCAGATGTTGTATTTACTTCACAGTTCCTTTGCCTCCTCCAGGGTGTGTGTATACGCATATACGAAAAACACACGATCATATTGAATCATTCCTGCTCTTTTCTCACACAGTTGAACATCCTGACACATTGTAAACTCAGCTGAATGTGCGCCAGGCCACAGCAATCTGCTTTTCCTGCAGCACTGACATTTTACTACAAGTTCCCTAACTGCTAAGCAGAGACTGGAAAAGGCCTAACAGGCTGTTTTCCTGACTTTTTATTTTTCTGATCACCTGTGATAACTTAACTTGGTATTCTTATAAGCTATATATTAAGAAAATGGACCCATACTGTAATGGAGGGCTAATTAATTAATGCAAGATGGTATTTTTTCAAAATTAATATTGTTTATTGATTTTCAATATTCAGGAGTCTGCCCCCCCCCCCCGACTACTAATTTTAATAATAATTTGTTCTTCTCATGGCCATGGAAACATACAGATAATAACATAGGATCTGGAAATAACTAGCAAAAATATATAAACATTAATTGAACTGGAAGAGAAGGTTCCTGCGGTCAATATACCGCTTGCGGTCAATACACTGCTTGCCCACTAGATGGACTCAGGGAGCTCCTTTCTGCTTATGGCAGAAGGCAATGGTGAATTACGGGAGGCTTTAAGTATTTACTCACAAAATATCTCTTGCCTCACAGGGCTAGCTACAGCTTCAGACAGTAACCAAAATGCTTTCAGGGAATTCTGTTACTGTCTTGTCAGCTGCTGAGGCTTCTAATTTTTCCCAGGCTTCCCAGGCTGCTGCAGAAAGGAGGCAGTCTATCTCTGACCTGGTCCTGATTTGCCTGGACAATCTGCATGTCCCAGACTTTCTGTCTTGGCAAGAGACTTTCAGGTGTAGGCAGGATGTCTTGCAATGTGCAGTCTCAGCACAATGTCATGCTGGCTATGCAGGCTGATTGCGTGGAAGCATTTAAAGCCTGTTCCTGATAAACTTGAGGCAGGCAGTTTCCAGGGAGTTCAGGATAAAATAGAGCAATGAGCAGTGGCAAGATGCAACAAGGCAGCAAGGCAGTATACTGCCAGGAGCAGAGAGCAATAGCAGCAGGCATCAGCAGGCAAGCAATCAG
Source organism: Ramphastos sulfuratus (assembly GCA_013399055.1). Taxonomy (NCBI): domain Eukaryota; kingdom Metazoa; phylum Chordata; class Aves; order Piciformes; family Ramphastidae; genus Ramphastos; species Ramphastos sulfuratus. The sequence goes on along the minus strand of WBNM01036424.1, from coordinate 44,311 downwards.
AAATACAATATTAGAGCACATTGTGTCACCTGCTCATCATTTTTTTATCAATGCAGCCTGAGACTAATGGGCCGTTGGACACTGAATAGCCAATCAGAATGGCAGTTAGCCAAGCTTGACCGTATTAGGTGAAGCCATAGGCTTGCTTTACCCAAATTTGGGGAAAACATAGGTCTTGCATGAGTCAGGCACAAACTAAGTGTGTGCATACCTTGTTTACCACAGAAGCAAAACTAGTCTGGGCAAGGAAGAGTCCTTAGACTCAATGGCTTCAGGTACTTTGTCCTCTTTCCCACAGCTGCTTCTCCCCACAACAGAAGGAGGGAGAGCAGAAAAACATGTCTGGGCAAACCAGGACATGTATAAGCCTAATTTCGCCTATTTAGGCCTACCACAACACATACTGACTTCATGCATGTTTCAGGCTTAAAACCTTTAGTCTAATTCTATGACTAAAGACCTTACTACATGCACTTAGCCATAAAATTTTAAGAATGAATATGATGGTGAAACATAAAATAAAACAAATGTGCTCTAAGAGGTTGTACTGTCACCTTATTGTTGCTAAGGGATGGCCATGGACAGAATTTTTACCCATAGTGTGAACTGGTTTTGACAGCTCTAGAACAAATGCAAAGGATGAGAGAAACATGTATACAACATAAATAACCTTACTCTGTTTTGTGAGGCAGTCACAATAAAATAGTGATGCCTTAGCCATCTTGACTTTCCTCCAGTTTTATTTGCTTTCTTTTAACCATTAAATGTTAAATGCAGCTTCAAAGGTGAAACTCAGAGCAACTGAGCACAGCTTCGTGCATACAGCCCTATAATTCAATTAGCGATGGGCTGGCTCAAGAGGCTCAGGTTTCTGTTTAGGACACAGGTTTACAAGAAACCTTACAGTAAATCTCCACTATCACAGGCAAACATGTAAGCAAATATACTACTTATAGAATATTAATGAAGTATTTTTTAATTAAAAAAAACCAAAAACTGTTTAGAAATTCTTATAGTATTTCACTCTGAAAGGCATCCTAAAACTTCATCCCTCTTCTCACTCTTCAGTTTTCTCCTGTTGTTCTACTTGAACATACTGTGTGACCAGTCTTGCTCATTTCTTGTAGAATCAGGTAGCCTTTGGGTTTTTATCTTTTCTTTCTTCATACTGTCTAACTGACCAAACTATAAAACCCCTCACACTGGTCCAAACAAAAAGACCTAGAAAACATCTTCTTTTTGACAAGATGAACAAAAAATGCACAGAGAAAGAGTGTGTAAAGAGTTTGTATAAGGGGCAAGTATAGACTGATCCTGCTTCTCAAATACTTCTCAGTTTCTGATAACCAGCATTTTGAGTTTGAGTTAGAAACAAGATAGCCACTGTGATTAATAGTCCCTCTGCTGTGAATCTGTTGAGTTCTTTGAGAATCCAGTGATAATTTTAGCTTTCACAACATCCTGTGGCCCTTAATTCCACAAAGTAATTATTCTCTGTAAGGAAAAGTAGTATTTGTTTTGTTTTGTTTTGTTTTAATGGTCCTGGTCCCTGTAGTTCTTCTTTTAAAAATAAGAGTCAACAGTCATCCCCTAGAAATCTTTTCAATTTCTTTTCCAGTTTGGTAGATCTTAATCAAATAGAACCCAATCTACTGACACCAGATAAACCTGAATTTATAAACAGAGAGACAGCAAAATAGACACCATTTTCAAACCTGGGATTTTTGTTGGTTTTTTGGGGTTTTGTTTGTTTGTTTGTTTGCTTGCTTTTAAATCAGAGGACTGGAACAACTCTTCTATGAAGACAGGCTGAAAGAGATGAGTTTGTTCAGCCTGGAGAACAGAAGGCTCTAGGGCAACCCTTCAGTATCTGAAGGGGACCTACAGAAAGACTGGGGAAAAACTATTTACAAGGGCTTGTAGATAGGACAAGGGACAGTGGTTTTAGACTGGAGCAGGATAGATTTAGGTTGGTCGTTAGAGGGAAGTTCTTTACAATAAGGGTGGTGAAATACTGGAACAGGTTGTGCAGAAATGCAGTACAGGCTGAATCTCTGGAGAAATTCAAGGTCACACTTGGTGGGGCCCCGAGAAACCTGATCATCTGCATTTCCATATCTATCTATCTTTCTTTCTTTCTCTTTCTTTTTCTTTCTTTCTTTCTTTCTTCCTTTCTTCTTTCTTTCTCTCTCTCTTTCTTTCTCTGTTTCTCTTCCTCTCTTTCTCTCTCTTTCTCTTCCTCTCTCTCTTTCTCTTTCTTTCTTTCTCTCTCTTTTTTCATTCTTTCTTTCTTTCTTTCTCCCTTTCTCTTTCTCCCTCTTTCTCTCCCTTCCTTCCTTCCTCCCTTATCTACCAATCACCTTGCTCTAAAAACTGAGAAAAAATAAGTCTGTTTTTTCTTTAAACTTGTTTCTTTTTTTTTTTTTTTTTTTTCCCCCCCTACTCATATGGCTCATATGGCTGAAAACCTTTGTATTATTTGTTTTAATTTCCTTTGCAGTGACAAGATGAATCAGACTTTGGACTTTATTCTTAAATTTCCTGTTCTCCAAGTTGTAGCTTTCATTATTTTCCCACTACTTATAGAGTCCTATTATCCCTAAATAATTCTTATGTGATTGTCCATTCAATTCTAAATGGAATCTTCCCTATTGATTTCTCACTTAGTTTTAAATTCCTTCTATCTTTAAAATTTTTTGTTAATTTATACAAGAAATTTAAGTCAAATTCAAATTTATTTTTTTAATTTCTACACATCTCTTAGGTATCTGCATTTCTTGTATTTGTCCTCTCAGATAGGAACCTTGATCTATTTTCTAACTATTCCTCATTGGAACAATCTTGATGTCACTTAATTCAATTTATTTTCTGTGGTCAGGTCTTATATAATATACTTTATTTACCAAAGCTAGTTCAAAAATAGATTTATTTCCTATACAGTCTACTAATATATCCAGGAAAAACTGGGTTCTACCAAGATTAGTTACTTAAGATCTTGAGTTAGTTGAATTGTTGAGAAATTATTCATTTGTAACTCATTTTATAACTGGGAAGTTTTCCCACAACAGCACAATTCCCAGTGGTATTAATCACTGTAATAATTTCTGGACATTTCAGTAGCCATATACAATTCTGATAATGGAATCTATAGCAGGTTCTTAGTACCACTTCTAGAGAACCTATTCTAGAGAGCCTTTAAAGCAATTTTGATCCAGATTTAATGTGCATGAGTCCTTTTTTAGCTCTACTGCTTTACTGAGATAGAATATTTATGCACTGCATTACTTCTGTCCTACCTGAAGAAATTACACTTTTCTGTGGCCTTAGATATACTTAATTAACAATATAATTTAGCAATGTTTTGCGAAATCTTTCTAATAAATATTTTATTATCAAGATATAACCCTTTTATTGCCCAGACTATTTTCTTTAATAGGGCAATGTCTTCTAGATTTCAGTGTCTTTAGATTTCAGTCTTTAAACTGACTGCTGAATATCAGCACATTTTTTCTCTTCCAGTCAGTATTCTGATGATCTAGCATGCTTTGCTTCATCATGACAATTTTTATCATTGCTTAATCAGTGACATGATGCCTGTTGACCATCTTCAACACTGTTCTTCCTTGTCCCAAACTCATAGAATAGATCAGCCAACAGTAATAAATATATCTGTGAAAATTCAAAGCAGTCTGGACTGTTGAGAGGAGAAGCAGGCTGGATGCAAGAGGAAGGATGTTAAGATCATTTGTAGGAGAAGGAAACTGAAACACAAGAGGATCCACATAAACATGAGGAGAAAAATCTTCACTTTGAGAGTGGCAGAGCACTGGCACAGACTGCCTAGAGAGGTTGTGAAGTCTCTGTCTCTGGAGATATTCAAAACTCACATGAACATATTCCTGTGTGATGTATTCTTGATGATCCTGCTCTAGCAAGGAGGTTAGATTAGATGATCTTCAGAGGTCCCTTCCAACCCCTACCATTCTGTGATTCTTTAAAAACACTGGAACAGCCTCAGCTGTACAGAAACAGGGTGGGATGAACAAAGTGGACCATGAATCTGAAAGTGAATGAACGTGGCTCTAAGAGATGAAGAGACTGATCAGAAGGGATAAAACAGGACTTAAAAGATGTACTAGAGAGGATGTGAATAGAATTATGAGAAAGGGAGAAGATAAGTAGCTTGGCACAGGTGTAAATACATTTCGAATGAAACGAAGAGACACTGGGAGAATGAAACTAAGCAGAAACCTTGAATGATGATAATGATGATGATGATTATTACTTTGAAAAGTTAAAATTTGGGAAGTTTTACACTGAAACTCCCAAAATTAACAAAGTATTAGGGCAAACATGTATGAAGCAAAGATCTACATATACAAACTTTGCATGCTGCGAAAAAAAATCTGAATAATATAGTTGCCCACCATGTTTCCAAGAATTGAAAGATTGCCACTATTTTATGCAGAGTCTGTACAGTTCTACGATGAAAGCTTTTTCTCTCATTTTTAGTTTATCATTTTACAACATAAATACAGATAAAGGTATGCTTACATATTCATTTCCCAGTGCTGGGTACAATTCCAACCTATTTTTCTGATGAATAAAGCAAGTTTTTTCTGACTTGAGAAAAGTATGCAACACTTCATAGTAGTGACAGAAGCACAGAATGTCACTATAATATTGATATATAATAATAATAATACATATATAATATGTAATTATTAGATAAGCTGAATAATATAGTAAATATAATTATTTAATAATATAATACCTAAATTTATATGTATTATATTGATAAAAATTAATTCTTCCCTTTAATGTAGATGTATCACACACCTCCAATACAGTTTACAGAATCAATATAGTTATAAGTTGCCACATCCTTTGTGTTGTTGTGACGGTTTGGGAGTTCCCTGCCCCTCTGCACTTGTAAAATGACCCAGACTAGAACTCAGCTGGCTGGAAGTTAAGGAATGAAGCTCTATTTACAGCTCAGCACAATATACAAGCAGATATATACACTATATACAGGAATATTTACAGAAATATGCAAGTTAAAGGTAATATAGAAACACAATACCCCTCCCAGAAATCAGAGACCCCAGGAGGGGCTCCCAACCACCCTTCCACCTTCTCCCCACCCCTATACCTTACCCCAAGGTTTACCTTACACGCAAGGTGAGTTTGGAGGATCGGCCAGGGGAGTTAGAAGAAAAAGGGGTTAGTGAGATGACTCAGCAGAGAGAAGGAAGCCAGAAGCTGCTAACAGCCTGAGAGAGCATGAACCAGAGTGGCTTATCTATGTTTTGAGTACTTATTCTTATATATCTCATCAAGCCTATGAGTGAAGTAGTCATCACCATTGTTTCCTTTTCTCAGCCTGTAATATAATTGTCTCCATTAAAATATTCCAATTAGCCTAAACCAGCACAGTTGTACATCTTACTTTCAAAATGACTGGATTTTACTGAACACTGGTGATTGTAAGTCCTATGACTAGTTATGGCGAATGTATTCACAAGGATAAATAAAAGGCTATCATCTCCTCTACAGGTGTAACTCATTTTGCCATTTAAGAATGCTAGAAAATGTATTGTGCTAAAAACACTGACATCATCACAGTATTACAGTATCACAGTATCACCAAGGTTGGAAGAGACCTCAAAGATCATCAAGTCCAACCTGTTACCACAGACCTCAAGACTAGACCATGGCACCAAGTGCCACGTCCAAACCCGCCTTGAACCCCTCCAGGGATGGTGACTCCACCACCTCCCTGGGCAGCCCATTCCAGTGGTGAACGACTCTCTCAGTGAAGAACTTTCTCCTCACCTCGAGCCTAAACTTCCCCTGGTGCAGCATTCAAGAATGAACAAACGATACACAGCAGTGCTTGAATGTAATATTTTCTCAGAATCACAGACCTGACATAAGAGCATGTGTAAGTTAAAATTTTTTTTTCTCTTTAAGACTTTCCTTTACATTTTAAATTTAATTTTTTGAAAGACCAAAAGAATTGATAACATTAAATGTTTTTTGTTTTGTTCTGGTTTGTTTTTTAAATCACTTGGCGTAATATTCAACTTATCTGATAACTGTTTAAATGTAAGTTGTATAGTTTGAGCCAGCAATCTTGGTTTCTAGAGCTGTAGACACTTCTAGAAAGCATTCATACCTGCTAAATAAAGTATTAAAGGTTATAAGGTTGAAACATTTTGGAGATATTGATTTGTGTAAAGGGAGCAAAAGTGATGAGGATTAAATCACATCCATGTCTTTAAAAGGGAAAACAATTTGACAATTTCTCCCTTTGTATTCATGTGCATTAAGAAAAAAAAATTACTTTGTCTCATAAATTGTGTTTTAAGACTAATTTGCAGTGACAGGCTACTGACTGTAATCACCTATATGTTAATATTATAATTAATTCCCTCATTTTCAAGATAAAGTGTAAGTGTGTTAGAGAGTTAAAGAGACTAAACCAAAAGATGTTTTGGGTGATAAATCCAAATGTCTTCCTTTCATAAGGAAAGAGTTGTGTGACATAAAGTACAATACATGTGTCTATCTTTTAAATTTTCATTCATGAGAAGCTTATGTCAGTGAGCAACTTAAGCAAACAGTGATAACTGGTGCAGATGTGTGCTACAGGAACTGTGCTTTATTGCAGAGAGTTTACCAAAAAAAAAATCCTTTTGTTCAGATAGCTACAGCCTTTGTGTTTTTAAGAGTTTACCATCACATTTCTTCAAACAAATAAGATTCTCTTAAGCAATTTTCTATTCTTTCATGTCCTTCTCCCTTTTTATGCCTTGCATCTTCATCTGCTGCTTTCTGATTGCTAGGGAAGGCAGACAAGATGCCCCATTGGGAACAGATGGCTTTCTGGAAATCTACCAATGAGGACTACTCCTGGAATAGATTTCCTCTGCAGGCCCCACACAGAGGTAATATATGATACCTACAAATAGATAGTGCTCCAAAGGCTTAGGAAGTTAAAAAATATATCCTACCGGAGTTCTTAAGCCCGTTATGCCCACAACTTGCTAACAGAAATGCAGGCATAAAAATGAATCCTATATATAGCATTCAATTTTTGAAGTTAATTTCTTTCCTTCCATAGCAGACCCTTTGACAGGGACAGCTATATTTAAAATGCACTGTTTCTCAAGGGCTGTGTTTTACTTCTCAAAGGTGGATTTAATGCAACGTTTGAAATCAGCTATAGTGTTATCCTACTTTACAAAAACTATGTGAGATGTAGGATAATATATGAAAAGAATGTTAAATCCTTCAGAAGAGTAGGAATAAATAATATAGGAAAAAATACGTTGGAATGCAGTAAGTGTGAAGAATTGTCTTTGCCAATGTTACATGTTCTCTTTGTTCTGCACCTTTACATTCATTCATCACAGACAGGAGAGATATTATTTGCAACATTTTATAAAATACATATTTGTTTTGATTTCCTTTTCCTCAATCTAAAATTAAATTGATGATAACCATGTTGTATATGACTATTCTGTGTGTCTGTGTAATAGTATTCTGAGGTTATGGACGGGGCTATAAAACTGAGATCAGAGATACACAGTTTATGATAAAGAAATACAAACTACAAATAGTAAAGTGACAACAGTACTCTATATTCTCAGGATTCTAACCTCAGCCTTGAGAAGATGTGTGGTTTACTTATTATTCCTGTTCACAAAGCAAAGTTAATATTAGGAATTTTCATTTTTTCATTATTTATCAATGGCTAGAGATAAGAGTGAAAAAGAATCCTAAAAATGCAAATAGTAGCATGCAAATGCTGGAAAGAAAGCATCAATGTTACCAATTTTATCATAGTTTTTAACAATCTGGACATGCTGGTGTTTTGAGAAGGGAAAATGGCATACCTGCTTTTTGCCCAGATGAGCTCACAATAGGGTTATTAATGTTATGATCACTGCTGTAAACTTCAAGAACTTTCATGTTATTATAAAAAGAAACTGTGTGGAGTGCTTGGAAACAAAGAGAAACATGGAAGAGTAATTATTAGAGTGTTTATAGTATTTTTACAGTGTAAACTAGGAACAGATATTTACGCTATAAAGGAGAGTAACTATAAAAATCTCACATAGGGAAAAGAATGTTCTTCAATTTTTGAGACTATCTTTGGATATTGTTACCTATCCAGTATGAGGGGACACAGTCTCAAGTTGTGCCAGGGAAGGTATAGGCTGGATATTAGGAGGAAGTTCTTCACAGAGAGAGTGATTGGCATTGGAATTGGCTGCACAGGGAGGTGGTGGAGTCGCCGTCCCTGGAGGTGTTCAAGAAGACTGGATGAGGCACTTAGTGCCATGGTCTAGTTGATTGGCTAGGGCTGGGTGATAGGTTGGACTTGATGATCTTGGAGGTCTCTTCCAACCTGGTTGATTCTTTGATTCTATGATTAAAGTGTAAAGTGATTTGATTACTATGAGTCATGTAGAGCCACTACAGATCATCATCAGCTTTTACAGTCAGGATTATTGCTGCAGAAAACAGAAGACGATGAAGTGTTTTTGCAAATATGATGGGGCAAGGATGTGTCCATTGACACACTGTCTACAAGTGTGATTACTTTTCTGTGTACCTCAGAGGAATGTGCAGACTGCACTAATAATTTCACTAAAAATATCTGAAATTGTCCTTTGAATGTTTTGTTGACAAAATGTACTAGATTAGAATGTAAAAGTGTATATCGTAAACAGCAGAGGTGGATCATTGTATTAACTTGTATCGTAAAACCACCACCAAAGACATTAGAGATCACACATTAAAAGGGCTGTCCCATGTTCTCAGATGGTTCATCCACTGCCTTTTCTAATAATAGCATTGTGGGGGTGAAAAGTGCAAGTAATTTTCCACAGATAGCTTTCTCCACAAAAGCTGTAATCAGCTGAGGCTTTTGTCAGATAAATGTTCACTTGATCAGTCATGACTTTTAGCTCTGTTGACCTTCGCTATGTTTAAGTCACCAGTCAAGAGGTAAAAGCACTTCCTAGCAATTCATTTCTCCAAGAAGATTATAATCTTGAAACTGAAGTAAGGCTATGTTGCTGCATTTCCCAGTCTCTTAACAATCTTTGTCAGGAAAAGTGGACTGATGTTCCATTTCCTTTTATTATAGCTTTTGACACGGGAGGAAGTGGAATCTTTGCTATTAACTCTTGCCTGGCAGTCATAGCTTTGAGACGAATACAGGTTTGGATACAGTAGTTAAAATTCAATTCAAATATTACAGTTAATCTGCATTAATTTGGGCATGTCATACTTAGTATGTGAGAGATACATTATTATAACTGGAAGTTACAAGGACATCACCTTTAGGAGTGTCACAGATACTATTAAGTAGAAACTGATCTAAATAACTTGCTAATAGGCAGAACTATGTAGCATTTTGTCAGTGACAGGGAGAGTATCTCATCTTTCCAGAGTTTTTACACTTCTTATCTAGATTACAAATTCTGATTTTAACAACTCAGAGTTGTTAACTCAAAGCCATTGAGTCCAAGCATCTGACTGTTAAGGTAAAAGTGGTCACAAGATCTTAAAGGTTTTCCTGGCTTTCGGCTTTTGTGGTTCATAGTTTATAAGTTTCATCTCAGTGACAAAATGTCTTGGCTTGGATTTGTTTATAGCCTATATGGCAGAACGAATCTATTCTTCATTGGTAGAATTAGTCTATTCTTCATCTTCTTCATAGGTACTGAAAACTACAACTTTAAATGGATACTATCAATTGAAACAGGCTGTTGTGAGTGCTACTGTGTGAAATTTAAGAATAAGCATACATAACATTAATCAAACATATGTTCTATAGTCAAATTTGTAAAACAGATCAGTACCTTTTAGGACAGAAAGAAGAAATGAAAATTGATTGTTTTCCGTGGAACATTTCCAATTAGTATAAATATGATCTATTAGATTAACTTGTCTGGTAAGATTATCCCAACAATTATTTTCAAGTATGGATTTAAATGAACCAAGTGAAGCCAGATTGTCCTCCAGAAACCTTACAGATGTGCAGCACGCTTCAGATAAATCATACAGCAAATGGCCTGTTCCTTGATTCCCAGATAATAATTCTAGTTTCCCCCACCATGGAGATATTTTTATTTCGTGATAAAATGTAGGTTTTCCACAGCAGGTCATAGATGTGTTCTGGTCACACAAAATTACATTCATATTAATAAATCTGATCCAATTATTGTCAGCACACCACAACATATAATTAACCACATGTCTCACTTGACTCAAAATGTCTTCAGTTTATTAAGTTTTATTCTACAGAGCCATATTTCTGTCACATGAGGAGGCACAGGTGGTATCACCTACTTGAATTACTCTGTAAGAATCTATCCAAGATGCAACACTGCAGAATTGCTTCATCATTTTATAGCAAATTAATCTTTGCTATTAGAATAACCTTTTCTAATCCAGTACTTAATCCAAGAGTTACCTTTTTCTATTTCCATTGTATGTGTATTGTATTGTATTGTACTAAGAATATTCATTGGATAATCTTAGTATTTAGCTATTTCTTCAGTATCTACTCCTCAAATATGTATGGAGAGCTAGAAAATGTCATTTCAGTTATTCTGTAACCAAGCAGCTATATCCCAATTGTATGAGCTTCCAATCTAAAATAACACTTTAATCTGCACAGCTCTTTACACATTTCCTCTTTAACCTTTTTTTGTTTGTTTACAGATTCCTCATATTTTAGAGCCCGTATTATACACTCCTTACTCCTCAAGAGAAACATTTTATCTCCAATTTCTATTACCCATTATGCAATTCATGCTGAGTTATTTTGCTGAGAGATGTATTAACATAAATATCCCAGTTTCATTTACCAACTTAGAATCATAGAATGGTAAGGTTGGAAGGGACCTCAAGGATCATCTAGTTCCAACCCCCTGCCATAGGCAGGGACATCTCCCACTAGTACAGCTCACTCAAGGCCTCGTCCAACCTGGCCTTGAACACCTCCAGGGAGGGAGCAGCCACAACCTCCCTGGACAACCTGTTCCAGTGCCTCACCACCCTCACTGTAAAGAACTTCCTCCTGACATCCAGTCTAAATCTTCCCTCTGCCAGTTTAAACCCATTGGCCCTTGTCCTGTCATTGCAAGACCTTGTAAATAGTCTCTCCCCAGCCTGCCTGTAGGCCCCCTTCAGATATTGGAAGGCGACTATAAGGTCTCCTGGAAGCCTCGAACTTAACAGATCTAAATGCTACAAAGTAGCCTTATAAATAGTTTTGATAACTTCAATTAGGCAACAGGACTCTTTGCAAAAGTTAGAGGAAAGCTGAGTAAAAAGGAAAGCTCTCACCTACAGATTTTATGCTAAATCATTCTTAGATATAGTCATTCCTACAAATGCTCTGCTTTTTTACCAAGTTCTGAGAGTATTCAGGAAATTAAACCCTGGGATAAAATTTGGTATGTAGGGGTTTTCTTTCTATCAGTAATCTGCTAGAAGTTAATGTGTCACAACTGAAGAAAATCCAGGGGTTGACTGCTTGAACATCTAAATGTCCTGAAGTAAGATGATTTCAAGAATTTAGAAACAAATTCATGGCTACTGCAGAGAACAGTTGAAACTGTCATATATTGTGTTTCTAATATTATACCAAGATAATCCTCCATCTCAATCCAGCATTAAATGTTTATGTATAGTAGTTTAAAAATACAGAATTTCCATATATATTATTTCTGATGTAATCTATAAACCACACTCTTGTTATTTTAGGTTTAATTTTTTCCCCCCTAAGATTTCAAATAAAAACACCTTTCATGATTTGTCAAATTTTAAAGATGTTATCTCCATTTATCAAATGTGATTTAAAAAGAATATGAAGGAGAAGAATTCAATTACAATATTTTTTTTAAATTAAAGAATAATAGTGGTAATAATATAAAAAGATGATGCTTTAGGAGATAAGTACTTTTTTTTGCTCAGTCTTATGTAAGCAGGTACATTGTCACTTCATTTGGCACTTTGCAGTCATTGTCTACAAGAACCCAGCATCACTTGGATGAATGAAATAATATTTGTCATGAAAATGTTTCGTCTATTTATCTCTCTGCAAACATTCATTGTTTTATAAAAAAATATAAATGATTATAAAACTCAGCTAAGATCCTAAAATGGAGTAATCCAATCTTTTCTGAAATGGGAATGCACCAAAAAGATAAGTGGGGTTGGGTCTAATACAAATTAGAAGAAAGGTCACTTCTAAAACAGAGAAATAAATTTCTTGCATTTAAGTTTTCTTTTCTGGATCTAAATATCATCAATTCTTTCTGGATTTTTGGTTTGTTTGTTGTTTGGTTTTGGCATTTTTGGTCTGTTTTCGGTTTTGTGGGCTTTTTGGGTTTTGTTTTTTTTTTTTTGCTTGTTGTTTTGTTCAGTTTTGTTTTGTTTTGTTTTAATTGATTTATTTATGACTAGAGGCCTAAACAAAATTAAATAAAAAGAAAAAAGACAATAGTATATTAAAACAACCCTTATAAAATCAAATGGAAATTACATGTTGAGACCATCCAAAAAGGTGAGTGATGCTCTAAAATACTAATTGGTGTAAAATTTATTCTAAATAAAATAAAAACAAAGTTGTTTAAAAAAGAAAAACACAACAAACAAACTGAGACACAAAACTAAACCCAACACAAGCAAACAAATAAAAGCTAAAAGCACCCAGAAAAGAAGTACTACATTCTGGTCAGTTGTTCTGATACCCTGTATCAGGAATCCCTATTATGAAGAGTAAGGGGTGGGGAAGGAAGGTGCATTTCCAGCTGCAAAGTTCCTAACACTGCAAGAATTCAATTTGTCTAAAAATATACCTTCTCCCTCCCCCACTCCTCAGTGATTAGAACACCTGAACATCATACTTTCTCAAGGATATCCTACAAATATTAACTGATAGAGGAGAGTAACCTTGAGGAGTCACTTCGAGGTACCTACAATGACTGCTTTCAAAGATATCGAGGCTTTAAGATGTGTATTGACAATGCCTAAGCACCTGGATCTGAGCTCAGCGCAACACAATTTGCAGTTTCTTATTCTCTGTGTCTCATTAGAACTAAAGAAAATTTCTCTCTGATTCACCTGGTTCTGAAATCAAATCAATTAGCATTTGTAAAGTATTCTGAGAAAATCAGCTGATAAATTCCGCAGAAAATAAAATACCCGCATTAAAACTGCCAAACATTTCATGTATCTGAAAGTCTCTTTAGAAGTTACTTAAATGGGTTGAAGGGAAGAATCTATATGGTAAAAATGTACCATCAAAATTAACAGTCAGCCTTTGTTATCTAGCATTACATAATTTTGGTTTACAGACATATTTTGTTGCAGCTGATAATAAGCCATACAGTGTAAATACAAATGCAAATGGAGTGCTAAATGATGAATTACACCATGTCAATTACACATCAGAAACAACATCCTTTATCTAGACTGTTAGTGCCAAAAATATTACTTAATACCACAGGAAGAGTTGAAGGGAAATGGGGGAAAATGCAGTGCAAGTAAAGCGTTATTCAATAGCAAATGCGATGTGTAGACAGTGTATGCTTTTGTATCAGTGTGTTCAGAATACACACTTGCATTGTTCTCTAGGCTCTTTTAAGATACTTTTGGAGAAAATGATGAAATCTTGTATTTGATTCATTCCATATTTTCCTTTGGCTCATCAATAAAAAAACTTTAAACCAGATGGAATGAAGAGGTAGCCAATACCATAGCCTCAGACTAAGTACTCAGATCCAGATCTAGTTAAACACTTAAGCATATGTTTAGCTTTAAATACGTGTCTCCCATTTTGAGATTATTTGTGTGCTTGAAGTTAAGCATATATCCACATGCTTTGTTTATCAAAGCTGACCTGACCTGCATTTTTTATTCTAATCACTAGCAAAAAGAGTAGGTTCATGGAAAAAAATATGCTGGAAAAGACCTGTAGGATATTATGAAAAAAAAATCTTTACTGAAATCTTTACTGCCATTGGAATAATTTTCCCAGGGATGTGGTGAAGTCATCGTCCTTGCAGGTGTTGAAGAAATGTGTAGATATGGCACTTCAGGACATGATTTGGTGGCCACAGTGGTCTTAGTTTAATGGTTGGAGTTGATGATCTTAGAGGTTTTCTTCCAAATGAAACAATTCTATGATTGTCTATGGTAGTCTAACACTACCAAGTCCACGATTAAAACATGTAATTAAGGATCACATCTCTTTTAAATATCAGCACAGACAGTGACTCCAACAGATCCCTGGGCAGCCTGTTTCAAAGCTTGACAATCCTTTCCCAATTTCCAATCCAAATCTCTCCTGGCACAACCTGAGGTCACTTCCTCTTTTCCGATTGCTTGCTACTTTGGAAAAGACCAATACATATCTTGCTACAACCTCCTTTTAGGTAGTTGTAGAGAGTGACAAGGTCTCCCCCCCCTCAACTCCTTTTCTCCAGGCTAAGCATCTTTGGTTCCCTCAGCTGCTGCTCATAAGACCTGTTCTCCAGACCCTTCACCAGTTTTGTTGCCCTTCTTTGGACATGTTCCAGCACCTCAATGTCCTTGTTCTAGTAAGTGGCCCAAAACTAACCATAGTAATCAAAGTATGTCCTCACCAGTGTACAGGGGGACAAACACTTCTCTTGTACTGCTGACCATACTATTTCTGATACCAGCCAGGATACTGTTGGTCTTCTTGGTCACCTGGGCACACTGACACCTCATATTCAGCTGGCTGTTGACCAATACCTGCAGGTCTTTTTCCATGAGGCAGCTTTCCAGTTCACTCTTCCCCAGGCCTGAAGCATTGCAAGGGTTTGTTGTGACCCAAGTTCCATTCCCACTTGCTCAAATTAGAATAGCCCTTTCCACTGGGTTAACAATACTGTGCAGAAAGCCTGCCTTTATTCCTTGGCTTCTTTGTCACTAGCACTGGGGAGCAGCCACAGGCATTAAGACAATGAGACACAGGAGAAGAGGTCAGGTATGCCAGTTAAACCATGAGTATCCCTTCAGCTCTTTCAAAGGGCTACCAATTACCACAGT
Organism: Ramphastos sulfuratus; assembly: GCA_013399055.1. NCBI lineage: Eukaryota > Metazoa > Chordata > Aves > Piciformes > Ramphastidae > Ramphastos > Ramphastos sulfuratus. The sequence goes on along the minus strand of WBNM01036424.1, from coordinate 29,206 downwards.
GAAAATAAAGCTTTGAATGAAACACAAAGCAAAACAAAAATTACCTCTAGTATTGGCACTGGCTCCACCAAGCTAACAGGAGGATCATGGAATAAAAATTTGTTTAGACACATAAGCCACCAGGTGCTAAATGGAATGCATACAGTAAGCAGATCTGGAGGAATTAAGCTCCTTTGTTACTTTGCTGCATGAGAGTAGACCACTTTTTAAACCATCTTGTTGCATTTGCTTTCCTTTCATCTGTGGCCCACAGCCAAAGCTTTTGAGGAACTCAAACCGGGAATGTGGCCAACTGCTACAAAGGTTGTTAACATGGTTTCCGAATTATGTTCTTGGGTAAGGCAGATGTTTAAAATACTGCATGCAAAACACTGCTGTAAGAATGACCAGTAAAGCAAGTAACAGCACATTCCCCAGAATAGATTTTATCCATCGTGGATGTTTGGCAGCTGGTCTCTGAATGTTGTGCTAAGTGAGCAAAGAGGGAAAAGAAAAGGAGAAAAAAAAAAAAAAAAAAGGAACAGTTTAAAAAGAATCTGAACCTCCTTAAGGCCAAGATGAAAAAGTGTGTTTCCTCAAAAAACATGCCAGAAACTATTCTTCTTACTGTCCCATATTTTCCAATTGCTCATTTTTTAATAATAGTAATTTTATGGCATCCATTGTTACATTTCCTCACAGTGGAGAAAAAGAACAGAAAGCCTTTATCTAAAATTGTATTTATCTTAAACTGAGAGAATCACAAAACAAGAAAGAACAAAACTAAAGACCTTACTGTACCATGAGCTGGATGAAAATAGAAAATAATTAACTTCTTACAAATTAGCTTTTTACACAAATGAAAAAATACACATAGCTACTGCTTCTTCAGTTGAAACAATTGTACAGCATCATGCTTGCCTTAAGAAGGCTTCTCCTACTTGCAGCCAATTTTCCTACCTGGAGCCAATGCTCATTACCCCAAGCTTTGTGAAGGTTCTTGTATCTGGAGGCAGCACTATATTATGTCCCCTGAGTTTCAACAGCTTTTACTGAGATCCAGGAATCAAAGATTCATCCAACTTTTCAGACAGAAATGTAGTTGTTGGAGTTACTCCCGTGGCATTATGTTAAGCTGGTAGGGGCAAATAGACTCAAACCTCTTGTATTTAATATGTGTGATGTAAATATATGTATATTTAATTGGCATGCAAACCTAGTATCCCACAAAGAAAAGGCAAACCTTGAGAAATTACCTGTTCTATTTGCAGAAAAACTGTGCCTGGCTAAACATGGTCCTGGCAAGACCTCATCTTGAGTACTGCATTCAGTTTTGGGCTCCCCAAATTAAGAGAGACAGGGATCTGTGGAGGAACCAAGAGGGAGAGGTGCACTGCTGGACCTTGTATTAACTAATAAAGAGGGACTGGTTGAGGACATTAAGGTCGGGAACAGCCTTGGGGACAGTGATCATGACACGGTGAAGTTTAGTATTGGTAGCAGGGTAGAAGCAGACCAACAAGTAGAACTACAACCCTGGACTTCTGCAGAGCTAACTTTGTACTCTTCAGATACATGCTTGCAGAAATCCCATGGGCTAAGGCTCTGGAGGGCAAAGGAGCCCAAGACAGTTGGTTAATTTTTAAAGACCCCTTCCTCCAAGCCCAAGGTAGGTGTGTTCCCTTGAGGAAAAAATCAGGTAGATGTGCTAGGAAATCTGTATGGCTGAGCAAGGAGTTTCTGAAGGAAATCTCAGGGAAGAAAGAAATTTACAATTCATGGAAGAAGGGATTTGTCACTTGAGAGAGCTATAGAGAAGTTGTCAGGGCATGTAGGAAGGCAACAAGAAAGGCCAAAGCCCCCTTGGAATTGAAGCTGGCAAGGGAAGTAATAGAGAACAAGAAGGGTTTCTTCAAATCTATCAGTAGGAAAAGGAAGAATAGGGAAGGTGTGGGGCCACTGCTGAACGAGGAGGCAGCCCTGATAACTGAGGAAGGCAGAGGTGCTGAACACCTTCTTTACTTCAGTCTTTACACTTAAGGCTGAACCCTGCTGTGTACTCCAGACTCCAGATGAAGGAGAGGAAGCCTGGAGGAGGGAATGCTCCCCACTGGTCAGTGCAGACTGGGTTAGAGCTCAATTACACAAACTGAACATTCACAGGTCCGTGGGCCCTGATGAGATGCACCCAAGGGTGCTGAGAGAACTGGTTCATGTTATCGGTCTGCTACTCTCCATCACTTTTGACAAATCGTGGGAGACAGGAGAGGTGCCTGAGGACTGGAGGAGAGCCAATGTCACTCCGGTCTTCAAAAAGGGAAAGAGGTTCCAGGGAACCATCAACCAGTCAGGCTCACCTCCATCCCTGGAAAAATGATGGAGTGCCTCCTTTTGGAGGGCATCTCAAGGCACTTGATAGAGAATAAGGTTATCAGAAGTAATCAGCATGGATTTACAAAGAGGAAATCATACTTGACTGACCTGGTAGCATTCTATGATGCCATAACTGAATGGGTAGATTCGGGGAGACCAGTGGATGCAGTTTACCTTGACCTTAGCAAGGCCTTTGACACTGTCTCCCATGACATCCTAGTGAGCAAGCTCAGGAAGTGTGAGATGGAAGAGAAAACAGTGAGGTGGATTAGGGACTGGTTACAAGAGAGAGTTCAAAGACTGGTAATCAATGGTGCCAGGTCCAGCTGGAGAGCTGTAACTAGTGGAGTCCCGCACGGATCAGTTCTGGGTCCATTGCTGTTCAACATCAATGACATTGATGAGGGGACAGAGTCTGCTCAGCAATTTTGCTGATGACACCAAACTGGGAGGGTTAGCTGATGCAGCTGAAGGTTGTGCAGCCATCCAGCAAGACTTGGACAAACTGGAGAGATGGGGGAAAAGGAACCAAATGAGGTTCAATAACAACAAGTGCAGAGTGGAAGAATAATAAACTGCACCAGTACAGGGTGGGACATGATCTGCTGGAAAACGGCCCCGTGGAGAGGGACCTGGCAGTCCTGGTGAACAAGAAGTTATCCATGGGACAGCAATGTGCTCTTGTGGCCAAGAAGGCCAATGGGATCCTGAGGTGTATTAAGAAGAGTGTGTCCAGCAGATCCTGGGAGGTTCTCCTCCTCCTCTATTCTGCCTTGGTGAGACCCTATCTTGAGTACTGCATTCAGTTTTGGGCTCCCTAGTTTAAGAGAGACAAGGATCTACTGGAGAGGCTCCAGCAGAGAGCTTCAAGGATGATTAGGGGACTGGAGCACTGCCTGATGAGGAGAGGCTGAGGGACCTGGGGCTTTTTAGTCTGGAGAAGAGAAAACTGAGAGGAGTTTTAATAAATGTTTATAGATATCTGAGGGCTGGGTGTCAGGAGGGAGGGGACAGGTTCTGCTCACTTGCTCCCTGCGATAGGACAAGGAGCAATGGATGGAAGCTGCAGCACAGGAGGTTCCACCTCAACACAAGGGGGAACTTCTTTACTGTAAGGGTCCCAGAGCACTGTAACAGGCTGCCCAGAGAGGTTGTGGAGTCTCCTTCTCTGGAGACTTTCAAGGTCTGTCTGGATTCATTCTTCTGTGACTGAGCTAGATTGTATGGTCCTGCTCTGACAGGGGGGTTGGACTCGATGATCTCTTTGGGTCCCTTCCAACCCCTAACATCCTGTGAGCCTGCAAACATACTTTCTATTCATATAACAATTTGACTATCACTAAACAACATGCTTCCATTTCAGTTTCTGCCTTGGAAACGAGTGCCCCCATCCCCTCAGATAAGAGGCAAAATCATTGCAAAGACATTGGGGAAATAAGGACAGTGAGTACTGAGGTTGAGAGATTTTTCAACTTATAGGCTGCAGAGTCATGGATTACTATGAACATTGCTGCCAATAGTCTCCATCTAGATCTGAAGTTCCTGCAAATGGAGGAGAGCCAATTATTGCAGGAAGAAGAAATATTGCAGCAAGACTCCCCTCATAATACTGTCTCATGTAAATACCCTGCCCTGCTGCTTTACCTGCAGATTGTTTTTACAGATAACCTGCAGGTTACAAACAGGGAAATACAGCACTACTGAGTTGTACTATCTGCCTCTAAATCCCCAACAGCTAATGGAAAAACGAAACAAACAAACAATTAAAAAAAAAAAAAAAAAGGGCGGGGGGGGAGAGGGGAATGACTCAAGGAAAATCTTGTTCCTACAGAAAACCAAAATACTGGAGACTCTCTGGTGACATCTAGGCTGCACTACAGGTATACGTCATGGGGTTTTGTGGCTCAAACCAAGGCATTCCACGTCTCTCATTTGAAAAAACTGCTTTGGATTCAAGAGGGCTGTGAGGCAAACAAGATGTCCATCCAGATCTGGGTGCTGGGCATTATTCCTGTGCCCCATAGTTCAGACATAGTATTGAGAAACTATTAAATATTCTTCCATTGCTTTAGTTTTTATCTGCAAAATATTTAAAGCTGATAACAGTGGGAATATGTACACGTGTATCAGAGACTATATTGGGTTTATATAGCCATAAAAGCATTTATTAGTATGGAAATGGAAAAAAGGCTTTTCTTTACAGTTGTACATTTTGCTAACATTAGTCTTGCTACTAAAAATGAACAATATAGGAAGACAACCTCGAAATGGACAATATCATCTACAGACCCTGAAGGTGATTAAGGATAAGAATTTGTCTCCTTTGAAAGCAGTAATATCTCATTATTTCTCCTTTTTCTCTTCTCCCAAAGATTGTGGCAAATTGCACATTCTCTGCTGTGTCATTTCTTTTCCCTTAGCCAGGGATGTCCAATGATAGGACAAGGGGTAATAGGGGCAAAGTGCAGCATAGGAGGTTCTATGTAAACATAAGGAAAACTTTTTCACTGTGGGACTGCCAGAGCACTAGAATAGGCTGCCCAGAGAGGCTGTGGAATCTTTCTCTGGAGACATTCCTGTGTGATCTACTCTAGGTGATCCTGCTCTGGCAGAGGGATTGGACTAGATGATATTTTGTGGTCCCTTCCAACACCTAAAGTCTGTGATTCTGTGATTCCCTTGAAGTTACATGGCTGACAGGCCATTGTGGTTCTAGTGTACTATACTTCTCTGTTAGTATCAGATAACACACATCATGGTGGCACAATAAAATTATTTTTTCCAGTTTGGCCTTCAACCACAGAGAGTGTATCAGCTCTCTAATTTGGTGTTGGGTTTTTGTTTTTGTTTTTCACTCTAATATTTTCTCTGTTCAACTTCATCTCTCTCGCACACAATGGATTAAGCAATGTTGATTTCTAAACTGAACTTGGAAAGTTTTACTGCAAAAATAGGATGATCAGCTTAGGACAAAAGAGAGAAATTTCAGAAACTTCAGTCAGCCCATACAGCTTAGATTATGTCTCCAGAATACTTTCTTTCAACTTTGTAAGCTTAGGTGAATGACTTCATGCAACTTCAGCTTCATCAACAAGAAACAGAGAAAAGCTTCTGTGACTCCGGTGTCAAGTTCTGCAAGAACATTTTGCACATTATTAAACTGTGGACATGTGAAAGGGCCTTGCAGATTGCCTAACTGTGTTTGTACAATCAGTCCTGTCATGGTTTTTTAAAAGAGCCAACAGAACTAAGCTCTCAAATGAATTGGAGAGAAAACATTTGGAAAGTGAGATACAGAAAGAAATTACATAGCAGATACAAAATCCATAGCAAACCCCCTGAATTTTTCTCCCAACCCAAAACTAGATCTATCATCTCCAGTGCTCCAATCCTCCCCTCCCCAATGCCTCTGGCATCCATAGACCTAAACACAAGCGTCTGGAGGCCCCAGACCAGGCATATTCCTCACATGTTTGTCCCAATAAAAGCAGCCCTTGCCCAACACAGGGCTGGAGGAGTAGGAAAGGAGAGTGAGCTGGCCTCACCATGAGTTTATAAAGAGATAGTAGAATTATGGGATTGAATAACAATTTTCTAGTCCCTAGAGGATTTTTAACCCGATAGTTCCCAACCTGGGACAAGTCCTTAAAAAAGATGTAGCAAAATGAGAACAGAGGTAAGTATCAGAATCACAGAACAGTTGAAGTCAGAAGTAGTTAGACCTCTGGGGGTTGTCTATTTCAATTACTATGCTCAAAACCGGGTGGCCTGCAGCAGGCTATCCAGAATTGTGTATGATTGGATTTTTACTACTTCCAGAGATGGAGACTTCACAGAGCAATCTGTTGTAGTGTCTGATCAGTCTTCTAGGAGAAAGGGGTTTTGCTTGCATTTAGAAAAGAATTTTGTGTATTTCAACTCCTCCAAAGTCTGACTCTCATCCTCTTTACACCTTCCAATCAGCCTACACATTGATGACATCCTCTTGAGCCTTCTCTTTTCAGTCTGAACAGTCTTAGCTCTGTCAGCCTCTCACACAAAAGATACTTCAGTCCCTTCATTATTTTTGTGGTCCTGCACTGAATTCACATCTGTAAACCCATGTCTATCTTATAGAATCATAGAATAATAGAATGGTAAGGTTGAAAGGGACCTAAAGGATCCTCTAGTTCCAACCCCCTGCCATAGGCAGGGACACTTCCCACTAGTACAGGTCACTCAAGGCCTCATCCGACCTGGTCTTGAACACCTCCAGGATGTTGTCTTGTCAGGTCTTGTCCTGAGGAGTCCAAAACTGTGGCATCCCAGATACATCTCACCAATGTGGAGCAGAGGGAAAAGATTACCTGCCTTGAGTTGCTTTCTTCATGCAGCCCAGGCTACTGCAAGAGCACACTGTTGCCATGTACTCATTTTCTTGTCCACCGGGACTTCAAGGTCCTTCTCTGCAAACCTGCTTTACAGCTGGACAGCCCCAACCTATCCTGGTGCATCAAGTTAGTCCTCTTCTGGCACGGGACTTTGCATTTCCCTTAGTTGAATTTCATAAGAAGTCTCTCATCATGTTTCTCAAGCCTGTCAATGTTATCTGAATGATAGCATGCATATGTAGTTATACCAAGCATTCCTATGGCTTTTATATCATCTGCAAACTTGCTGACAGTGGATCTTGTCCCATCATCCAGACTATCAATGAAAATGTTAAACAGAATTTACCACAGCATCATCTCCCATAGAGTACCACTGATGCTTGTGCCACTGATTGCAGACATTGAGCCTGGCAAATCAGGCAGTTTTTGGTCTCTCTGAGTGTCTTCTCATCTAGTCCTGCTTTATCAGTTTGTTTATAAGAACTTTCTCAAACACAGAAATCTTAAGATGCTTAAGATGAGCAACTTCCATAATCATCCCCTCATTTTCCAAGCCCAAGCTAGTTATCTCATTGTAGAAAGCTGCTGGATTAGTCAGACATGAAAACTTAGGTGGAGATCATGGAGTAATTTGGACATATGTATATGGTAGTATATGCATATTTAAAATATATATTGAGATATACAAAGGTACAGAAAATACCAAAATCACAAGTTAACAATATGCAACTAATTTTTAAAATCACTTTTTGTCATTTGTTTTGATAGGAAGGATGAAGATAGGATACTCTTTACCTCTCCCCAGGCTAGGTGTGATAGGCAGGCACCATTCCAAGCACAAACCTGCCAGCAGGATGATTTCCACAAAGTCACAGCTTTGATGTGGTGAAAACATGATCAAGGTTTTGAGCATTGAGCAAAAATGTCTTTGAATCTAAGAAGAACCATCTTCTCACCTCTTCAAAGCTGATGCTGTAGCACAAGCTCTGCCTCAGAGGCAGAGACAAGTCTTTGTGTAGTTTCTCCCCTGGAAGAGAACATCACTTTTCCAGTAGACAGCCTTATAGCTTCAGCGCAGATACTTTGGTCTTATTATTTGTTGATGTAACTAAACAAATGGATTGGAAGGCTTATGGAAGCAGAAGAGATTCTTTCAGAAACTGAATTGAATACTGAAATAATCAAGGTAAGAAGAGAGAGCGCAAGAGCTTTAAATAACAAAATAAACTCAACTGCACACCCCCCACCCCCCACCCCCCAAACTGAGTCAGTCGGAACCTTAGCACGTGGAATAAATATGCTTGTACATAGTTTCAGACACTATGACTTCTTGTTCAACAGAGTAATTTCTGTAATTCTCTCTAACACATTCATAATTTAAAGTGCATCTACTTATAGTACGTGTGTTGTATAAAAGTAGAAGATGAAAAGGGAAGGGTTAAGTATAGAGTATTTTGTGGCATAAGCGAATGCAGAATAAAGGGGGGAAGTGTGGAAGGAGGTGCAGAAAGACAAGTCTTTGTCTGTCAAAACATGAGAATCAGAAATGATTAGAGTCCAAATTACAAGTCTGTCTGTCATGAAGCATGGTAGATTTAAAATACAGGAGAAGGCAAATGACAGTTAAAGAACAAGCTGGAAAAACTTTTGCCAAAAAAGAAAATCCACAAAAAAGTAGCCTGATGCAGCCAATCAAATTAAAAGAGCTCTTTTTGATGGAAAATTGCTTATTGTAAATGAAGGTAAATAACTCTCTATCGCAGAACACTCTGAACCTCACTGTTTACTGTGTGAATCATTATCACCAAATCCAAAGCCAGATGGAGAAGTTCAGAAATTATCTGAAATATTCTGTCCACATGGATAGAAATGTGTTTGATGCAGCAAGGTGCATTGATGTCTGTGAAAGACAGAAGTTTTCCGCTAATGCTCCTGAATACATCATAATTAGCTAATATCCTTTCTATTAAAAGAGATGGGATATCCTAGAAGTTAATTTTCAATGGGACTGAAAAGCTCTCTCTTGTCATATCCATGTTTTATATATGGTCTGTCTTGTAAAATGCTCAGCTTGCCTTTCATACAGGTTTCAGGCTTTGATGTAAAATAATATTGGTTTTACAAATAATTTTATGGAACAAATAGAGAAAAAATGAAGCTGAATGTCAAAATTCCATTTCCAGTTTAGACATCCCAAACTGTTACATTAGTTGTTATTTTCTATAAGACCCAGCTGCTAAAATTAAGAGGAAGTAGAATTTTTTTTATTATGATTTAAAAAGATAGGTTAGACATCTTAGAGGGTGAATAGCCCGGCATCATGAAATAACCTATACAAACTATTCATGAACCAACAAGGAAAGAGAAAAAAAAATATACTGTTCATTAAAAACCAAACAATCAAAACAACACCAACAAAAACACAACAAAAACCCCTGAACAGAACAACCAAACCCAAAGAAGACCTCGCCCAAATAAAATCGACTTCCAGTGATTTTTAGGGTAAATTCTTTATGAACCTTTTTTTATCCATTTGGCAATAATTGATATCTGAGACACTTTAGTAACCTGGGGGCGATGAGAATTGTTGAAATTTTGAAGAAATACAAACCACCTTGTAAATTTGAATTTGTTTTCTAGTTCAGATTCTAAATGTTTTGTACTCACTATTAATTTCTGTCGATGTGTAAATAAGGCTGAGTGAAAGAGCGTCGGGACAAAGAGGCAAAGTCAATGCTATCACCATGTACTACCTTATGTACATACAGATTCCTGAGAAGAGGAAGCAAAGTTACTCCTTGGGGAATGTGATGAGCTACCTTTTAGGCAATATGTCTAAGTGTATGGTTTTTTTTGCTCCCTCCTTTGACACCCCAAAGGATGTCCATTCTTCCTAGACCAGCTAAAGTTCTGAATATCTTTCAGAGACAGTTTGCAGCATTCATATCACCTTTTTGAGTCTCATCTATGTTTGCAGTTGACAAATCAGTGGGTAATGGTATGTGCTGAGGTTATATCATCCAGTAAGCAGTAAGGTTCATATTTACCCATGGCTAAAGAAAACTGCTTTTGTATTTAATGAAAATGAGAGCAATTTAAGAGATTCTCTACTTGTGTTGATTAGTAATGGCCTTACACTGCCTCTGAAAATAGCCCACCTCTAAAGGGCTGAATGTATCTGTAGCAGATGTCCATTAAAGTTATATTAATTTTTATCATTTTTATTCACACACAGCATAGGATGAAGCAATTGTGCCTCGAATGGCTTCAACTTGACAATCTCTAACACCTTGCACATAAGGAAATCCTTTAACAATGGAGTGAAGTCCAAATTAAACAGAGCAGAATTGTTTTGAAGGATGGCTCATTTCCTACTTCTGGCTCTTTACTGTTGATTATTTAAGCATTCATTTCACTTTATAAATGGAAACTGAATCATAGTTTACTGCTGGAAAATTGTTGGAAATCAAAGTCCATTTGAGTCACAGGCACAGCTATTTCCTCTCTGGACAGGAAGACTATGCTCAAATGGTCCTTTCGGGAGCTCTGAATGATAAAAAGTCTGTTTCTAGCTTTCAAAAAGATCTGTACAGTGTTTTCCTATTTCACTTAAGAGAAAAAATAAGTGTCAGGATGTCCCTCTCCAAACATGGATGTTAGAGCAGGAAAAAGGAAAGGTGAATATACATTTTCTACTTGTCTAGACAGCATAAAGTCTATTTGCAAACCTGGACTAAGACAGACCCTCTAGATTCTCATTTCCCTCTTTAAAGCTTATTCATCTTTATTTATTTTCATTATATACAAAAGAAGATTGGAAAACTCAGGTCCATAGCTGAAGCATTTTTGTAAAAAGTCATTACAATACACAATTCCTTTCAGGTCATCTGAAAATGATAATGATTTCCAAATAGAAGCTTAATAATAAAGAAACCTCCCACCTTTGCCCTCTTGCACTAGCTTCCATTCTTCTCTAAGAGATGGAGAAAGTAGGTGGGTTTCACTGTTTGTCTTAAAAAAAAAGGTGTAGGATATTTGTGATAAGTTCTAACTTCCAGAAATTGTAGAAGATTTTGACATTCATGCAAAGCTGGTGGTGCCCTCAGGGCCCCGATGAAAGGAAGGATGAGAGGTTTTTGCACAAGCTCCAAGATCTGGGGGTGAAGTCATGTGCAGGAAAGGAAATCATGGCTATATAAAGTAAGAGAAAGAGAAAGTGCTGTTCAGGAGAGAAAGCTGGGTAGACTTTTCAAATCAAACTAATTTCTGTATTAAGGCACTCTGCTGCAGAGGACTTGGCCACTCACTCGGTCCTGCTGCATCTGATCCCTCCATTTGTCTGGCTGCCAGAGAGGGAAGTCATGGAGAGAGCTGTTTGCTAATTGCCAGTGCTTTCCACCTGCCACCCAAGCAGCCATCCAGATCACCATCATGGTTTCCGCACATGCACACATCCCAAGAACAGCAAAGAAAATGATCATTCTATTTCCCTCATAGTTTTATTATTATCATTTGCCACTTAGAATCACAGAATCATAGAATCAACCAGGTTGGAAGCGACCTCCAAGATCATCCAGTCTAACCCAGCCCTAGCCCATCAACTAGACCATGGCACTAAGTGCCTCATCCAGTCTTTTCTTGAACACCTCCAAGGACAGTGACTCTTCCACCTCCATTCCAATGGCAAATCACTGTCTCTGTGAAGAACTTCCTCCTAATATCCAGCCTATATCTCCCCTGGCACAACTTGAGACTGTGTCCTCTTGTTCTGTTGCTGGTTGTCTGGAGAAAGAGACTGATCTCCATCTGGTTACAACCTCCCTTCAGCTAGTTGTAGACAGCAATGAGGTCACCCCTGAGCTTCCTCTTCTCCAGGCTGAACAACCCCAGCTCCCTCAGCCTCTCCTCACAGGGCTGTGCTCCAGGCCCCTCACAGATTTGTCGCCCTTCTCTGGACATGTTCCAGTACCTCAACATCTCTCTTGAATTGAGGGGCCCAGAACACACACAGTATTCAAGGTGTGGCCTGACCAGTGCTGAGTACAGGGGAAGAATAATCTCCCTTGTCCTACTGGCCACATTGTTTCTGATACAGGCCAGGATGCCAATGCCTCTCCTGGACACTTGGGCACACTGCTGGCTCATGTTCACCCTACTATCTACCAGCCCCCCAGGTCTCTTTCTTGTGATGCAGTTGTGCAGAGCAGATATAAAGAAGTCTCTGTTAACAGTTTCTATAACATTATTCTGAAAAGCATCCTGGACTTGTTCTTGAGATCCACTTCCTGACCTTTCTGCTTGCAGAGATCAATGCTTCCTAGAAAATGTGTATATTCCTATATGCCTAGTAGAACTCATTGCTTGATGTAGAAATAATGGGGTTGATGCTTTTTATAACATCACAGGAATAAGTACTCAAATATTTTTGACTATATGACCTTAGGATAAAGTGAGAAAAGTGATTAGAAATTTTTGTTTGTTTGTTTTCTAAATTAAAATATTTTCTTTGTTTGTTTTTCATTCTAAAAAAAAATGGATTGATGAGATGAGAGGAAATGGCCTCAAGTTGTGCCAGGGGAGGTTTAGATTAGATATTAAGAAAAGTTCTTACTGAAAGAGCAGTTACACATTGGAAGAGGTTGCCTAGGGAAATGATAGAGTCACCACCCCTGCAACTTTTAGGACTGGCACTTCAGGACATGGTTTAGTAGGCATGATGGTGTTGAGTTGAAGGCTGGATTTGATGATCCTGAGGGTCTTTTTCAGTATTAATGACCCTGTGAGTCTATGAATCCTCCAAAGAGAGCATTGTGCCCATGCATAAAATGACAAGGATATGTGCTGTTCCCAATGTAAGTTTCATTCTTGGCACTACTGCACTGGTTTTGGCTTAGAATTAAGATTTCTACATAGTAGCTTGCATGTAGCTCTGTCTTCAATTTATGATGAAACTAGCATTGACAACACAGGAGTTTTTACTGCTGAGAAGTGCTTATAGAGTCAAGGCCTTTTCTGGTCCTTGCAGTACTCCACCAGAGACCCGAACTGACCAAAGTGATATTCCATACCATATGGCATCCTGCTCAGCAGCAGAAGCTAGGGAAAGGAGGAGGAAGGAGGCAGGTGTGGGGGGGTTGTGGTTACAGCATTTGTCTTCCCAAGTAACCCATTTGAATGATGGAACCCTGCATTGCATGATGAAGCCCTGTCTTCCCAGAGAGGAACACCTGGCTGTCAATGGAAAGCAGTAAATTAATTTCTTATTTTGCTTTTCTGGCATGCACAACTCTTGTTCTACCTACTAAAATGTCTTTATCTCAACCCTGAGTTTTCTTTCTTGTATCCTTCCAGTTCTTTCTCTCGTCCTACTGGTTGGGGAGTGAGTGAGCGACAGTGTGTTCCTGAGCTGTCTACTGAGGTTAAACCACCACAGCTAGTAATATCCTGTATTTTCATACCTTCAGCACAGAGATCTCAAGTGACATGGAATACTTGTTTTAACATGTGCAGAAACACTTTTATCATCTCCTCCCTCCACACCTCCAGTTTAGGAATTCGTTGTCAATTATCAAGGGGATTAGTTTCAAATGTCAAAAGCAGATGTGAGATTACGAGCAAAGCTTTTTTTATTCTTTTTTTTTTTCCCTCTCTGTCTTTTAAAAAAATTAATTAAATATATATATTTCAGACACCTTAGATAAAGAAATGTGAATCACTTCAAACAACTCCTGTTTTGCAAAACTGTTTAATATTCTAGTCCGCTGGTCTGCAGACGGCCAAATGGAATGCTAATTATCCACTTTCTTCCCCAGCTAAAAGCTTCAGAGAGGCTAACAGAAGGAAAGGCACTAGACTGTTGAACAACAATACCATGCTTTCAGTGGGGAAGACAACTGTAAAATGTTTTCTGCAGCCTAATTCTTCTAGTATCAGCTGATCCTTTACTAGTCGCTACTTGACACCAATTAATCTCTCGTCTAGAGTTTACTATCCCCCAGGGCCTTAGGTGATATTCCTTTACTTCATGCTGCATTCAAAATGGAGGTTGGGAAGAACACACTGAGTCCTGAACACAGCAGATTAATACATTTAAATTTCTCCTAATATGATGACTTATTTTTCATTCCAGTCTTTCATTGCCCACCAAAGATATTTCCAACATTGCTAGTTCACCGGAATGTCTCCATCATCTTTTCCCTAAAACCAGTGATGTCCCAGCTAAAAAGCAGGAGGAAGGTTACCTCTTCGTGTCCATCAAACCAAAGAAACTCCGATGACAATAGAGTGCAAATTTTTTTTATGTGCTTCCCCATTTTACTGCCTCTAAATTTAATTACCTGTTGATGCACAGAGCATAGTTCATGTTTGATGCTTTTGGAAACCATTCTATGAGTAAACTAAGGAGAAGCTAGTAATTCAGAGCTATCTCTAATCACTGGAAAGGCAAGTTATTAGAGCTCATCTTTTAGGTGACAAGAACATCAAGTGGACTCCAAGCCAGTACCTGGTCCTGCTGTCAGTGTTTCCTCTCTGTGGGACTGTAAGAATTTATTTGAACTGAACTCTGTTATGTCAGTGTTGCTGCTAAGTATTCAGGCTGCATCTTCAAGAGTTACAGTGATCTGATCTAATAGCTCATGTTCTCTGAAATGAAGATTTCAGGGTTCTGTCTCCCTTCTCTTATTAAGACAAGTCACAAACTCCAAGCAAAGTCCCTGAAACCAGAAAAGGATGGATAATTTTCCATTGGGCCACAAAATAGGACTGTTTATGGAAGAGGTCATAAAGTGTCTGGGTCAATACAAAGAAGGGCATTGAGTTATGATTCCAGGTGAGGGATGATGAAATTGAAAGGAACCTTGCAAGAAAGGACTTGGGAGTACTGGGGGATGGAAAGCTGGAGATGAGCCAACAATGGGCATTTGCAGCCCAGAAGGCAAATCACATGCTGGACTGCATCAAAAGAAATATAGCCAGCAGATCAAGACAGGTGATTCTGTTACTTTGCTCTGCTATGGTGAGACCTCACCTGGAGTACTGTGTCCACCTATGGGATCCCCAACCCTAGAAAGATATAGACCTGCTGGAGCGGGTCCAGAGAAGGGCCACAAAGGTGATCAGAGAGCTGGATAACCTCTCCTGCAAAGTCAGGATGAAAGAACTAGAGCTGTTCAGCCTGGAGAAGAGAAGGCTCTGGTGAGACCTTATAACTATGTATCAGTATCTTTCCCACAGGAAGGCTTGGGAAGGATTGTTTAGAAGGGCTTGTAGTGATAGGATGAGGGGCAATGGTTTCAAACTGGAGCAAGGTAGATTTAGGTTGGACATAAAAAGGAAGTTCTTTACAATGAGTGGTAAAATAATGGAACAGGTTGCACAGGGATGTGGTTGAGGCCCCATTCCTGAAGACACTCAAGATCAGATTTGACCTGGCCTTGGGCAACTTGATCTAGTTGGAGGTGCTGACTGCAGGGGGGTTGGACAAGATAACATTTGACAGTCCCTTCCAGCTCAATGCAATCTGTGAATCTGTGAGAAGGAAGGGAAATGTTTTTGTGGGAGAACTGAATAACAGCCTTGCCCTTTTGCAAAGTACGCTCCATTAGGATCACAGAAGTGTTCTTTAAAACATGGACAGAGGTTGCAAAGGGAACAGTGATTCTTTCCAGTGCTTCCATTAGGCCGTTCTCTAAAGTCCGGTATCTATCATTATGTTTTATTTATGTTTTCTTCCAAATAATCACCTGTTCTGATAATGCTGAGCCCAGGAGGAAGTGTCTGGAGTGATAGTGTCTAAACATGAGCCAGCAGTGTGCCCAGGTGGCTAAGAGGGCCAATGGCATCCTGGCCTGCATCAGGAATAGTGTGGCCAGCAGGAGCAGGGAGGTCATTCTCCCCCTGTACTCTGCACTGGTTAGGCCACACCTTGAGTACTGTGTCCAGTTCTGGGCCCCTCAATTTAAGAAGGACATTGAGGTGCTTGAGCGTGTCCAGAGAAGGGCAACGAGGCTGGTGAGAGGCCTCGAGCACAAGCCCTATGAGGAGAGGCTGAGGGAGCTGGGATTGTTTAGCCTGGTGAAGAGGAGGCTCAGGGGAGACCTTCTTGCTGTCTACAACTACCTGAAGGGTGGTTGTGGCCAGCAGGAGGTTGCTTTCTTCTCTCAGGCAACCAGCACCAGAACAAGAGGACACAGTCTCAAGCTGTGCCAGGGGAAGTTTAGGCTGGAGGTGAGGAGAAAGTTCTTCACTGAGAGAGTCATTCCCCACTGGAATGGGCTGCCCAGGGAGGTGGTGGAGTCACCGTCCCTGGAGGTGTTCAAGGCACGTTTGGACGTGGCACTTGGTGCCATGGTCTAGTCTTGAGGTCTGTGGTAGTGGGTTGGACTTGATGATCTTTGAGGTCTCTTCCAACCTTGCTATACTGTGATACTGTGATACTGTGATAGTGGCGGGAATCAGAGCACTTCCTCCTTGTCTCTCCCATTCTTACAGCTGCACAGCTTGTTTCAATCTGGAGCATTTTTCTGTTTGAGTGTCTTCATTCTTCTCTTCTGAACCTTTCCACTCTCGCTAGTTCCATCAGCTGTCTCAGTTCCTAAATAGAAATGTCCACTGCTTAAAGTTTTTAAATAATCTTTGCCATATATGATTCCATAGAGCTCCTACTACCAATGTGCCCACTTTCGTCCAGGTCCTTACACTTTTATTCCCAAAAGCTTTTTCCTCATTTAGAATCATGCTGATTCTGAAAAACAAAAATATTATTTACACTTCATTTGTATGTGCTCAGTATGGGGAATTGAAATAACAGCTGAGAAACTGTTTTGTTTCCTGGCCAATATGGCACGTGTAAAGCTTGTGAAGCAGAAGCTGAAAGGCTGTGTTTTTAGTTTTGGGACCAATTTGACATCTTTTAACAATTTTTTTGGGCAGCAATTCAGAAAACTCTAATTCTTCTCCCACCCCAGACACCAATCTGGTATCTTTCTATCTAAATTTTTTGACATCTTTTGCCTCTGGAAATCAATAAACAAAGTCTGAAAATAATTTTCTCTGCAAAAAAAAATATTTATTATGAAGATCTATGATATCATTTTTGGCTAATGATTGACTTTAAAATCCAAGCTTTTTGTCTTCCCTTGCCTATGTTATGCTACAGTTAATACACTTTATTTTAAAATGTGATTACTTTTGAAATATGAATCTTAGAATGGATGTGTTCCAGACACATTTCTAAGTGAATAATTAGTAATATTTGAAGGGCAATCACTGAGGCTAGTGGGATTTTTTTTTAAATAAAACCTCAGATATTTTTAGAATACCTGGTCCTTTTGATGTATTTCTTAATTAATGTTATTAATGAAAAATGACAAACAACAACTTTGTAACAGGAGTTCACTGTGCATCTAAAGCTAAAGCCTCTCAGGATAATCCTACAAACAGCTTTTGTCTCCCATTTTAGGAAAGCAAAGAATCTAATTTGTGGGTGAAATGTGTAACACAGACTTTCACTTACCCAGGTCTGGACTGACAATGACTTTAATTATGTCAAACAGTGCTTTATGTCATGTTAATAACATCACATGTCATTTAATGCAGTCTACACCAAAACATGAGTGAGGATGACAGTGTGCAGGTGCAATTTGAAATCTTTCTCTTCCCCATATAAACCCATTGCATTCATGTAAGGACAGAGATTATTTTACGCTGAGCTACTTAGTAGTTTTTCTGATGTGCTTGTGTTTTTTAGCACTAGCTACCTGGGAAGCATAATGCTGAAGTAGGTATAGAGCTTGTTTGGCAGTGGTATATCCCATGCCCCTCTATAGTCACTCCTATAAGCTTGCAATATATGCAGAGCAAAAGTGACATTAACAGCTCTCTTTGTCTTCATTGATTTAATCTGCACTATTGTTCTTCAGATAAAAGATAATATTTTTTTAAAATGTTTTTTAAACTTCATAGAATAACAGAATCAACCAGGTTGGAAGAGACCTCCAAGATCATCCAGTCCAACCTAGCCCTAGCCAATCAACTAGACCATGGCATTAAGTGCCTCATCCAGTCTTTTCTTGAACACCTCCAGGGACAGTGACTCCACCACCTCCCTGGGCAGCCCATTCCAATGCCAATCACTCTCTCCGTGAAGAACTTCCTCCTAATATCCAGCCTATATCTTCCATGGCACAACTCGAGAATGCATCCTCTTGTTCCGTTGCTGGTTGCCTGGAAGAAGAGACTGACCCCTATCTGGCTACAATTTCCTTTTAGGTAGTTGTAGACAGCAATGAGGTCTCCCCCGAGCCTCCTCTTCTCCAGGCTGAACACCCACAGCTCCCTCAGCCTCTCCTCACAGGGCTGTGCTCCAGGTCCCTCACCAGCTTCGTCGCCCTTCTCTGGGCACATTCCATCTCCCTTGGATTCACTTGAATTTTATGTCTCTGCAGAATGTTGGCATACTCAGCAAACATAAATCCAAAGAAGCTTAAAAAGTAGATATGAATATTATACATGTGATAGTGTCAAAGGTTCTTATCTCCTCTTTTTGGCAACAAAGAAGAAAGGTGAAAGTTGTTCCCAGGTCCACATAGAAGGCAAACAATAGAATCAAAAACCAATCCTGTGCTTGAACAAAGAGAGTATGCTTTCCCTTGAAACTCAAAGTTTGGTGAATAAAACCCTCCACCTTGCAGTCTTCTGAGCTCAGGAGCTGAACATATCATTGGTTTTATATCTTAACCTGGATGGATAAACATAGAATACTGCTCTAGTGGGTCAGATCCTCTATCATGGCCAAAAAAGATTCCTAAGGGTGCAAGGAAGCTGTGGTGCAGCAGTGGAATAAACCTAAATTGTAACTTGGCAAAACTTCACTCTGAATACTGGTTGTTAACAGTTCTTTTCACCTTGGTGAGAGAACAGATAATAGAACCAGTCTGAAGGAGGTGGTGGTGTGGGAAGGCAGGATCGAGGGCTGCATGATTAGAGGTCCATTAGGTCCCCACATTGGAAGAACCTGCACAAGGCTTGATATACTTCTGCTAGGACCACTGACTTCCAATGACATACATTGAAATACTTAACTTCAGCAATACCTTCCTTGAGTTTTCACTGGGATTCCTCTTTAGTATCATTCTTGTAATAGGCAAAATTCTTCATAGGAACTGCATGAGTATCTTTTTACAGATTTTTATTCCTTGAAAATTTGATTTAAAGATACTTTAATTACTTTAGAACTTATAATTTTCCAATGTAAATTCCATTTGGTCCTCAAAACTATACGTAAGAGTGCCAGTTTGTAGTTATGATTTTTTTTTTTCTTCCTTAGTTGCTCTTTTTCCTCTTTGTACTGCTCTGCTTCAGGAATTTCATACAGAAAGATCATCCTTATTGGATGTGCTATTATTCAATTAATAAAAGTAAATGAAAAAATGAATGTAAAAGGGATCCATAAGCAAAATCTTACTGATCTATGAATAATTAATCTAATCTTAAAAAAAAAGCTTTTGCAATTGCCCAGACAAATTTCTTGTGCCTTAGCTCATGCTGCATGCATGTTTGTGTGTGTGAAATGAAAGGGAGACAGAAAGGAGAATATGTAATCATGTACTGCATAAAAAAAAAGAGGCAAAAGAATGTGCATGGCTAATTAAGGACTCTGTGTTAGTCTTGTGAAGATTACAAGTTATTTTATTTTGGCCTCCAGTCCTTTGCATCCTATTGTTTATTAGACAGGCTGGTACAGGCAGATGGTTCAAACCTGTAGAACTCATCACACTAAGTCCCTCAGCTGAATCATGCATAAAATTGAATACAGATTACAGTTTTACCACTTGTGAGATTTGTCATTTACATGTGGTTATTTTTTTCCTTTCTATTGCTTATGCACATGGGCTATCTGACACAGCTTATGTCACACCACACATGTAGTCCTGGCATTCTAGGAGGAACTGACAAAAGGAGACTTACAGTTTCCTTTACTGTCAAGTCTCAGTAGCCAAAATTTAAGCCCACAGATTCATTGCTTGATTTTCAGATATAACATTTTCTACCCTTCCAAATGATTCCTGTGTATGTTACAGCCAATAAGACTTTTTTTTTTTTTCCCCATTGAGGGAAAAAAAAACAAACAAAACAAAAAACCCAACAAAACCAAACGGCCAAAACCCACCTTTGATACAACCAAAAATTTCTTCTGGATTTTGCCAAAAGAACTGTGTGTAGTTCTTTGTCTGTGAATACAGAACAATGGCTTGTTCTTTTCTTAATTTAAAAAAATCAAACACAAATGGAATTCTTCCCATGAGCATTTCGTAGCAAAGAGCTGTCATTCCAATAGATCTTTATAGATCAATTGCATGAGAAAATGTAGTCATCTTCTCTTCATTACCAATGCAGTGGGGCAAGGATGAAATGTAACATAAAGCCAGAAGTCAGCATAGCATTTCTAGAGATTTTTTATTTTGAATATTACTGTGGGAGATATAATATCAAGATTGTCCTTTTTCTCTAAGTAGGTGTTTTGTTTAGATTCATGCACTCAATGTTGAAAAAAATAGAAAACAATTTAAATCAAATAATGGATGGCAAAGAGGAAGTCTGCTACTAAGGTTCCTTGTTCCTTGCTTGTCCTCTTGCCAAACAACAAGTATTTACTATGGTATTTTTCTTCACTCTTACACAGTACTTTCTACATTCAAAATAATAAAACTTACTACTTGTTGGATGCTGTCATTCCATATTCCTCTTCTGTAAGTCACATACTAGGTAGCAAGATCTCCTTCGTTGCACGTGTCAGAGTGAGGTTATTCCCACTACCAAATATTTAACTCTCTGTCAGCAGGAAAATCCATGAGCCAGAATCCTTTTATTCAATTTGAATAAAAGTGGCACCATTCATCTTAAGCAAAAGTGGAGGTAAGTACAGATCTGCATAGAAGCAACTTGAGGGAGAGAAGAGAGGAAGAGGTTCACCTCTGCAAGGTCCACTGTTGCTTAATTTGAATCGTGTTGTAATTATATCCTATTTGGAAGACATACACTGAAAGGGAATAGTTTCATTATAACTGGAAAATATTTAAGATCTGACTCATCAAATAGATCTTTGTGTCTGCTCCACTACTTGGAATGTTGTGCAGCAATTCTTCAGCACAGCTGTAATATCTGATGACTTATCAGTTACAATTTTAAAAATCTTTACATAATAGCAGATGTTATGTTATTCTTGCTGAAATTATTTATGGAGAGTCACAACTCTCAGTACAAGGAGAGTCCCTTTCTCAACCTTGTTGAAAGTCTGAAAATCTCTAAATGAAATCTCTGTTAGATTCAGAATTTGTTCTCACAAATATCTTTCCTTTTAGCTACACTTCCCCAGTATACAGTGTCAGAGCACAGACAGACACAGTGGGACTCAGTCATCTGTATCTTCTTTGTTGCTAGAATAGTCTGTCGCATAGTTCTGGTCAGCTGGAACACTTCAAAATTATTCCCAGGCACGGTTTGGGGTTAACACATGATAAGGATTACTTCTGATAACATTTTATACAAAGGTACTCTTCTATAAGCAGAGAGAGTTCAACAGTACGGACATTTAAACTGGCAGAGGGAAGATTTAGACTGGATGTTAGGAGGAAGTTCTTTCCAGTGAGAGTGGTGAGGCACTGGAACAGGTTGCCCAGGGAGGTTGTGGCTGCTCCCTCCCTGGAGGTGTTCAAGGCCAGGTAGGATGAGGCCTTGAGTGACCTGTACTAGTGGGAGGTGTCCTTGCCTATGGCAGGGGGGTGGAACTAGATGATCCTTGAGGTCCCTTCCAACCTTACCATTCTATGATTAGGCTATGCCATCTGCCCTCAGACAAGAGAATGAGCCCTAGAGACATATATTTGACTATTAGTGTATGCCATTTCTAGGTTTCATATGTATGGTCTCTATGACATGCTTGTAAAATGACTGGAAGACCAGTTGAACAGACTGCAATTTTCAATGAAGTGCTAAAGCATTAAAACTAGGTACTTAATTCAGGATACTAAAATTACATTTTGGACTAGCTTTCAGTTACTAACATATCCTGAACTGAATGTTAAGAACAGGTTCTTTACTATGAGGATGTGGGAACACTTGAAGAGGTTGCCCAGAGAGGTATCTGGGGCCCTATCCCTGGGCATATTCCAAGTGATGCTCAATGGGGCTCTGGGCAACCTGGTGTAGTCGAGGATGTCCCTGCTTACTGCAGAGGGTGTTGGACTAGATGGCCTTCAGAGGTCCGTTCCAACCCAGACCATTCTATGATTGCTGCTCTCTGTTCTGTTAAGTAATCTAGGTAAAAAGTGACAAAAAGAAAAAAAATGTAATCCAGAATGGCCACTTTGTTAGCAAACTGAATTTACTTCAGCGCAACATCTTTATTAAAGTTTAGCTTTGATCTTTGAAGTGCGGTGTCAGATACATCTTCCTAGAGAAAAAAGACCACCATCATCTTTAATAGCCAACAATAGTATACTGCAGGGAGAGATTATCATATTAATTCCTATGCTTGTTATTAGTCCACTCTAATTACTCAAAACACTTTATGAGATATAAGGTATAACATCCCCAGTCCAAGAAGGCTACACCTAAGTGCCTTTGGCAAGTGCAACCACAATGTAAGAGTCTCATGATGTGGCATCCTTTGCAGATTTTAGATGTGTCTTTATGTGAAATGAAATATAAGGCATAGACACATATGATGTTGAATGTTGGCCCTGCAAAACAAGAATACCCCTTGAGAATATGATAAACACATAAGATACGCACACCAAAAACAACAAAACCACAACACTTTAAATCTAGTATAGTTCTTCTGTTCCACAGGAGAGAAAACAGAGCGCATGCAGGCCACAGCCTTTTCCCCCTTTCTAAGTTAAACAGACCCTGAATTTTCATCAGTTGAACAAATTTTAGTGTTTCTGATACATTCCCTGAGTAAACTCTTGTGAAGCAGTAAATGTGGCAGAAGCCTAGAATTCTTTATTTTTCTAACAATGTTTAAGTTTTCTGTGCCCACTCTGAGGTATCTATTAAGATGTATTTTCAAGATAAGATATTTAATTTCCTTCCATAAATCTGTTTTCTAGGCAAGATAGACTGGCTGCTTTGAAAAGGGGGTTGATATTTTTTTCTTTCCAGAGGGCTTTCACTTCAACAGATCAGCCACTGCCATCTCAGGTTAAGCTATCTCAGTATAATCACTGATACTGTAGGGTTTCCAGGAAGTGAAATGAGTACTGTGAAGGTTTCAGGCCAAATATTAATCTACCTGACAGTAGCATGTCTGGAAAGTTTCGTCTTCACATTCCAGTGATGCCTAAATCCTTCCTACCTGCTGGGGTGGCAATGATTCTCAAATGATAAGGTAACTCAGAATTTAAAATATGCATTTAAAAGTCTGTTTGAAGAAAGGATTTTGTTTGCTTCCTGTAGTTTTGAATACTCACTAGTGAGCAAGGGCTGGAAAATGAGTGTTATATATATTTTTTTTCCTGCTTCACAGAAACATCAGGTTTTACCGTCAATGAAAGATATCATTTCTCTATTCTGTGGCTGAATAGCACTCATTTAATCTATGTGCATGACATTTTTCTACAGTAGTGGAAAGGAATGCAGTTATAGTAGTTATATTGCTCCAAAACCCAGTTCCTTTTAAAAAAATAAATCAGGTAGAATAAGACTATTAACACTGTGCAGTATAAGAGAGGCACTACATCATCGCTTCCTGCCATGAAAATCTTCCTATACAAAGGACACTTTTAAGAACTTCACCCTCTTTACTTCTGGAAAATTCAAGGTCAGATCAATAAAAATAATAATTAAAGAAATATTCGTTGCTTCAGCATAAAAATTTATGGTATGGTTAGCTCACAAAGCTGAAATACATCATGGGAAATGGAAAAGATATTTCCTCAGAGCACAGAAATCCAGAACCAGCGGAGCACTGGTGAATATAATAACGGCCATTCCAATGATGCTTGAAAAATGGATCGGCTACTAATTTGTACAAGCACAATAGAACAGAGAATATTCCTGTGCTTCATACAGGTATATGTGTAGCCCTGGTTAGAACACATTCAACTCTTTTCCCATTTTGTCCTGTCATCCTATAAGAACATGAAAAAAATACATAGAATGGTAAGGTTGGAAGGGACCTCAAGGATCATCTAGTTCCAGCCCCCTGCCATAGGCAGGGACACCTCCCATTGGTACAGGTCACTCAAGGCCTCATCCAACCTGGCCTTGAACACCTCCAGAGAGGGAGCAGCCACAACCTCCCTGGGCAACCTGTTCCAGTGCCTCACCACCCTCACTGGAAAGAACTTCCTCCTAATATCCAGTCTAAATCACTCCTCTGCCAGTTTAAACCCATTGCCCCGCATCCTGTGGGGGGGAGACCTTGTAAATAGTCTCTCCCAGAATGTTAGCCAGATTAAGATATAAAGTGGTGAAATCAATATCTAAGAACACCTTAGCCTAATTTGATACATTTGCAAAATTCAGTTTATAATTGTTTAGTAATTCATTCTACAACCTCTGAAAAACCACAGCTTTGTTCTTCATAATTCCCAAACATTCTCTCAATCTAATGAACAATCTAGTGAAATCTGATGACACATTGTTTTATAATCATCTCATAACATTCTAGTATTGACAGAAGAGCTAATCTGATCTACTACATCCATTTTATGTTAATGTAAAGCTGTCGGTTTCAGGAGAGTTTCAAAATTCATTTATGAGTTAAGCTCTGTCTTCATCTCTTTCATCTTCCTTAATTTGGAGATATCAGCTGATACATTCCTGTTTTAACAACATACATCTATAAATTTACATATTATTAATGTTTGCTGACTGCACAAGGACAGTCTACACTACCATCAAACTAAGGACAGAACTAATTATGGAAATAGTTTTGCAGTTCATGGTTACCTTGAATTTGCCCAAGATTTTTTTTCTTAAATGTTGCCTCCAATAGCACCATTCATAAGCATAATAAAACTATATTTAAGACATTGCTTTAGAGGAATTCAGGGTACTGTTCAGAAGAGCAGTTTAGGAAAACTTTGCCTGTTTAGATAACTGAAATATCCTAAATGTGTACAGTATAATTATCTTCACTAGATTTCAACATAAAATGGAGACATCTACACCTGATAAGGTCTTTGAGCTTATTGTTGGAGGGACGTAGACTCATCTGGTCTACACTGAGATTAAACACAGTAAGTGTGCCATTTTTTTCCCATTGACCATGAAGGGGGTAAAGACAGCTAGCTGAAACATAAGTGCTTACATCCTTGATAGCTAGAACTAGCTGCTCTATCTCCCACATCAGAAATGTCAAAAAAATACCCTTCTGGTCAAGAAACAAAAAGAACCAAATTGTCAGTACATTTCTAAGTGAGGGAAGTAAACCTTCTGTATGGCATAATATTTGACCTTATAATGGCAGAACAGAACACAGATGTTAGGAAAACTGAAGGTGGACAAAACTAGACTGGCTGAGAAAGAAAGAAGTACTGTTTAAAACATCTGGGATGATATGAGATTTGTACCATAGCTTCTCATGTTTCTACTCTCTGTCTACTTTTATGTACTCTGTATTAAAAAAAAAAACAAACTTGTGTGCTTTGACTAATAGACTCATTAGGCTTACCTATGAAAACCACAGATTTTTGTACTAGGTGTTTCTTCATGGAACATAGGAGGAAATCTGTGACACGAGTCAGCTCAGTTATCTAAGGCACTTCCATCTCCAAGGGCACATTGGTTACCTGTATTATCTCAAGTTTATTAATATAGGCCATCACCTCTGTCATTTCTTTCAGTCACCTCAGAAGGCTCAGAGGAGGAAATGGAATATAATTTTAACATCAGAACTCACATTTAAAAAAAAAAATCTATAAAATAAGTTTTCATCAACTTGAAATAGCAGAAGGCAAAAAAGGCCTGAATATCTTTATTCAATCAAGTAGTGCCACATGACCATAAGCAAGCAAAAATAATCCTAACGCGCTTCAGGCAAAGTGATAGAAATAGAGACGTGTTGATGCCATTATGTGAGGTGCTAGAAAATTCTCCTCTGAAATACTGGATCCAGTCCATGTTCAAGAACTGTGAATTTAAAGTAGAACTTGGAGACTAACCTCTGTACAGATCTGTAAAATAAGTGATTATATACACTGTNACCTGCTCATCCCTTTTATCAATACAGCCTGAGACTAACGGGCCTTTGGACACAGAATAGACAATCAGAATAACACTTTACCAAGTTTGACCATATTAGGTGAAGCCACAGGCTTGCTTTACCCTTTTTAGGGCAGAGCACAGGTCTTGCACAAGGCAAGAGTGTGTACCTTGTTTACCACAGGATGCAAAACAAGTCTGGGCAAGCCAGAGTCCTTAGACTTAGTGGCTCCAGGTTCTTTGTCATCTTCCCTGTGGTTGCTTCTCCCCAAAACAGGAGGAGGGAGGGGGAGCAGGGGAATGTGTCTGGGCAAGCCAGGACATGTGTAAACCTATTTTGGCATACTTAGGCCTACCACAACAGATAGGGAAAATCTTAAGTATCTGTAAGTACCTATCATGAAAACCACCAGGGACAAAAAAAGAGCTGTTAACTTAGGAGATTTTTAATATCACTATAGCTTTCAAGCAGAAACGAGGAGAGAAATCTTAACCAATTTTGTAATGCGTCTTGTAGCATTTATTAACAGGTTTCAATTGTCTGTAACAACAGGGAATAGACTTTTATCACAGAATCACACAATGTTAGGGGTTGGGAGAGACCTCCAGAGATCATTGAGTCCAACCTCCCTGACAAAACAAGATTACTCAGAGCAGGCTGCACAGGGACACATGTAGGAGGGCTTTGAAAGTCTACAGAGGAGGAGTCTCCACAATCTGTGATCCACGAAGTTTTTCCAGCCTTCTGCCCAAAGATACAGAAGGCATTAGGAAAATTTTTGCTTGTTCATATAAGTGGGAAGTTTTCAGAAAACTTTTAAGTATGAACACTAGTACTACATTTACTTCCATATAGTAAATGCATGCAAACTCATTGGCCACTCTTATTCTGAATATGCGTAAATATTCTTTAGCATCATTTTTCATTATAACAGTAAAACACTGTTTTTCTTTTATAGTTTGGCTGCAGTGAGCTTCAATGTGGGATTTGACTTCTCCATGTTTACATTTCATTATAAGATAAAAGAAATTGAAATATACTTATATTAAGGTTGTTTCCTTTTGGACTTGCCTCATATTCCCATTTGTTGAAACACAGTTTTATTCCCTGGATGATAATGTTCTATGTTTGTTTCAGAGAAAAGTAGTACTCAACCTCTTTAATGTTGAATAGTGTATGTTGTAAGTTTGAAGCATCTGCAGTATGTCAGGTAATTGGTTCTATGTGTTTTGTTTAAGATAATTTTTGTCCAAATTGTTTTGCTTATTTATGTTTAATGAGGATTGAAACCACTTTTAATAAAAATTAATAAATTCAGGAAACTCACATCGTTTATAACTGTAGAAATAATTTTAAGACTTCATTTTAACAAACAATCACTACAATAAAAAGTAAGTTAAAGGTCCTTTCATTGCTACAGTTAGACATTGTGTTTTCCAGATCTGGTTACAGGTAATACACATGTAAGGGCTAAGACTAATAGCCATGAGCATTATTAACAATTTCAACAGCAATGAAGATAATACAATGATAATTTTAAAAGTAATTAATAATAAGTATTAACACAGTCTCATTTTTATCACTGCCTCCTACACTAATTTTCTTTCATTTTTCTCCAGTTATCCTTGGTTCCTCCCTGTATATTCCAAATTCAGTCTACATATACAGGTGGTTTGAAGTCACAAAATCTAAATGATGAACAAGATGAAATCAGTGGAAGGAGTATGAATTTCATTTATATTTATCTCATTAAGGATGATGTCTTAACAAAATTGGTTTAGTAGTGATCTAGAAGACTGGACTAGCATTACAGCTGGAGATGCTGGATAGCATCAACTAAAATTGAGGTTTCAGTAAGCAATGGTGCTTACTGTTGTGTTTGAGCAGGGAAATAACATAAGCAACATCTGCTTTCTCAGACAACTCATATCATCCTTCCTCTAAAATAATAAAGTATATTGAAGACTTAAAAGCTCTGGAAAAGATATTAAGATATTAGTCACTTGGCCCAAATCCCAGATTAAGTCAACTATTGCCCTTAGAGGAGAACCCTGAATTCCCAGCTCTGTAAAAGCCATGCCAGCTGCTTGTAAACATCATTTCTGCATTGGTTTTTTTTTTTCCTTGCTTACTTTCCTTTAAATAACTGAAGATTTCAAATTCCAGAAATAAAAGCTTTACTTTGACATGTAAATCTAAGAAAATGTATGCTGCATTTTTCTGTACTTCAGGTCTAATTTTAACACTTAGACAGTGAATGTTATAACACTGATGATGTAATGATGTTTGATTTTTAGTGAAGCAAATCTCCCACTGTTGAAAAGGTTTTTGGTTTTTTTTTCATTACAAGATACCAAATTACTTTGTGCTGAAGTGTATATAAAAGCTGTAAGCAATCATTAAGAGTGCATACAGATGTGCACTGCTCAAAAAGGTATGCCATAAAAAGAGATTGCTACATACTAGCCCACATCCAGCTGGTCATTACTTCCTCTCTTGCAGATATTATTGCCGCCACTTTGATTTGCTTGCAGAGGTGTTCACATGAGCAGTCTGAATCTTCTAAAGTAAAGGGCAATGAGCTGACATGTTTTGGATCTTGGCAAATTCAGCTCATTAGGACTTGAACAGAATGGGGACTATCCACACATAAGCAGCAACGTATCCCAACCAGAAAGAACTAACCTGGTTGTCTCTAAGGGATACATCTAAACAATGCAGCGTCACAGTCTTCACTAAATATGAATGACAGATTTAGAAATCACAGACAGGAGAAGGCCTAGAGAAGACCTAAACAGGCCATCTCTTCCAGTGCCCAAAGAGATCAGATATTTCCACATCCTTCCTAACAAGTTCTTGTCCAACTTGTTTTTCAGTAACCTCCAGTGCCTGCCCAGGCAATGCATTCTAGTGCTGCAGCAACCTTTCTGTTAGGAGATGTTTTTCTGTCATCTGATCTAATCTCTCTTGTGCTAATTAGAAATCCTTGTGGTAATCACAATGGGTTATTCAGTTGTTTCACATCCCTCTGGAACCGCACACAAAGTGAGACATTAGTGCTCCATCTGACACCCTGCTAAGTGCTAAATACAGCAAATACTTCAGCTGGATTAGCAATAACACTCCTATTTACCTTTTCCAAAAAAAGAACTGGCTGATGGCCAGGCCCAAAGAGTCGTGGTAAATGGTGCCACATCCAGTCGGCAGCTGTCACTAGTGGTGTGCCCAAGGGATCAGTGCTAGGCCTAATCCTGTTCAGTATCTTCATTGA
>WBNM01036420.1:2009-21185 GCA_013399055.1 Ramphastos sulfuratus | reverse complement strand
AACCTCAAACCAGCACAGTATTGTAGCATACTCCTGTTCAGATGCCCTTCACTGCACACAATGACTTCATCTATGCACATCTGCAGTGCTGGGAAGGAAGCTGCATTGGCATTTCTAAATGTGTGAGGTGAAGTCTGGTGTGGTCCACAAACCTGAGACTAAGCACTTAGAAATGTTTTCAGAAGAAAGATGTGAGGAATGGCAGAAGGGAGGGCTTGGAGCTCTGCAGTGCTGTTAGTCCCCCTGAGCTGGTATTCTCACATACAAACTTTTGACCAGAATGTGAGAGTTCCATTTGTATTTATTTCTGGAGGTGAGATGATTTACATTGTAGAAGCACTGACAAATACATCTAGTTCTCTTACTAGTTGTTTTTAACTAGCCACAGTGGGAACACATTGCTTATGGTATAAGCAATGGTGTGGCTAGTGAGTTGAGAGAGATTCTCCTGCCCCTCTACTCTGCCCTGCTGAGGCCACATCTGGAGTACTGTGTCCAGTTCTGGGCCCCCAGTTCAAGAGGGACATAGAACTGCTGTAGAGAGTCCAGTGCAGAGCCACAAAGGTGAAGGGAATGGAACATCTCACTTAGGAGGAGAGACTGAGGGAGCTGGGCCTTGGAGAAGAGGAGACTGAGAGGTGACTTCATCAATGTTGATAAAGATGTAAAGGTGGACAGAGCCAGGCTCTGCTGGGTGATGCCCAGTGACAGCACAAGGGGCACTGGGCAGAAGTTGAGGCATAGGAAGTTTCATTTAAACATGAGGAAGAATTTTTTTTCCTGTGAGGGTGACAGAACTCTGGAACAGGCTGCCCAGGGGGGTTGTGGAGTCTCCCTCTCTGGAGATATTCAAAACCTGCCTGGATGTGTTCCTGTGTGATCTGCTGTAGGTGATCCTGCTCTGGCAGGGGGGTTGGACTGGATGAGCTTCTGAGGTCCCTTCCAGCCCCTATGATTCTATGATAACTGATAAAAAGTATTTTAATATTTCATGTCAAAACAGGCTGTGAACAAACCCTGTTGTTGCATTCAGCTTTCTTTGAAGTGTTTAAATTTATATGGTTCTTCTTATGATGCTCTGTACAGACTGAAGGTGCTTTTGCTTGAAAAAAAATCTGTTCCTTCCCTGTTTCAGGATACCAAAATATACTTTTGGAGACTCATAATTAGATGTTGGCAAACATAGTATGTATTTTCATAGAATCCCAGAATGTCTCAGCTTGGAAAGGACCTCAAAAATCATCTACTCCAACCCTCCTGCCATGGGTAGGGACACCTTGTTTGCCCAAGGCCTCATCCAGTCTAGCCTTAAACACTTCCAGGGAAGAGGCATCTGCAGCCTCCCTGGGCAACCTGTTCCAGAATCTCACCACCCTCATACTGCAGGACTTCTTCCTCAGATCCAGCCTAACTCTGCTGTTCCTCAACTTCAAACCATTCCCCCTTGTCCTGTCTTTGGGCACCCTCAGCAAAAGTCCTTCTGCAGCCTTCCTGTAAAATCCCTTCAGGTACTGGAAGGGAGCTCTAAGGTCCCCCCCGGAGTCTTCTCTTGTCCAGGCTGAACACCGCCAGCTCCCTCAGCATATCTTCATAGCAGAGGTGCTCCAGCCCTTCAGTTATCCTTGTGGCCCTCCTCTGGACTCACTCCAACAGCTCTGTGTCCTGCTTGTGATGGGAACAGCAGAACCAGAGGCAGTATTGGAGATGGGGTCTCAGCAGATTCAAGGGGCAGAATCCCCTCTCTTGCCCTGCTGCACACACTCCTCTGAATGGAGTCCAGGATGCTCCACTCTCTGCTCTTGCACCTCTCCCCTTCCTTTGGTGTAGTGCTTCTCTTGTTTGAGCAGTGAAATGACTGTCTCTAGGCCTCATTGTCTGCCCTTCTGTGTTTCAAGTCCCCTTCAATGCGAAGAGCAAGCAGCAGAATACCATCATCCTGTATTTGGCAGTTCCCAATTCATTGCTCCCCACTTGGTCCCCCTTTTCTTCTGTGTACTTAGGGATTTTCAGACAGTCAGACTCATGCTTTGCTCTTATCCAAGGTATTAAGTTGCAGACGTTAAGTGGTGCTGTTGATCCTGTCTCTGTTTGCTGTGCTTGCTGTGTGCTCTGCAGACAGACAGCTATGTACTCTGTTCCTGGTGATTAGGTGGAGCTTCACATGTCTCAGAGCACTTAAGCACAGTAAAAGACTAAGATAAAAGGCTAGAGAGCAAATTAGAAATACAATTTCCTCTCTTGATCCTCTTGTGTTTCTTGCTTTTCTGTGGGGCTTTTCCATGCTGGGAAATTAATGCCTAGTAAGGGAAGGTGGAAACTTAGAGCACTTGCCCACCTCATGTCACCCTGGAGAAGAGATGGCTCCAGGATGTCCTGATAGCAGCCTTCCCATACCGGAAGGGGGACTGCAAGAAGGCTGCAAAGGGACTGTTTCCAAAGGCCTGCAGTCACAGGATGAGGGACAATGGTTTCAAATTAGAGAAAAGCAGATTTAGATGGGATATTAGGAACAAGTTTTGCACCATGAGGGTGCTGGAACACTGCAACAGCTTGCCCAGGGAGGTGGTTGAGGCCCCAGCCCTGGAGATATTCAAGGTGAGGCTGGATAGGGCTCTGAGCAGCCTAATCTAGTGGAGGATGTCCCTGCTGAGTGCGGAGGGGTTGGCCTGGATGAGCTTTGGAGGCCCCTTCCAATCTGAACCATCCTATGGTTCTGTGTTTCTTACTTGATGGCTGCTGTCCCAAGGGCACTGGAATTGTCATGGCTCTTTCTCACTTCCTTGCTGTTGGCGTCAGGCAGGAGGCAGCCACATGGGAAAGAGTGGCTTTCACGAGCTCAGTGCTCACAAAAGTGTCCCTGGCCAAGTCTTGCATCTCTGTGGGGAGCAAGCAAGGGGCTCACAGATGTCTTCCTTCAGTGCTTCTTGATCTTCTTTCTCCTTTCTGCCATTGCTGGTTCTGTTTTCTTTCTCGGGTGGTTACATTGCTTTTGTGTCTGGCTTTGATCAGCTGTTTCAGTGGAAAGCCTTCATATTAGTTCAAGCAAAGCTTTAATTGATCTCCAGAAATGTATGGAATGAGATCCAGGGACTTGCATTGCTTACATTCTCTGTAGTGCCTGAACAATACTTTTCCCATCACTAGAGGAAGCAGCTGGGGCATAGCTTTGAGGACCATGGACATAAAAGGGGAGGAGATCCAAGAAACAAATTTTTTGGTTTCTGGGTTTTTGTTTTTTTTTTTTTCCCTTGGAACAGCAGCTATTCCAACTGAGAAATGATGGAGATTTGCAGTTCAGGGGATAAGCTCAGCACTGACACCATTGCCTTGCAAACATTTGTATGAATTCTGGCATTGCTTACAGGAGTGTCCCAACTATTCTGACAGAGCAATAACAACTCCAAACCAGAGGTCATGGGCAAGCTGCAGAACAATCATCAGTCTGCTCTTTGGTTGTCCTGTGTCCCAATCTGCACTAGGGTGGTTCTATGCCATTTTTCTTTTCCTGCTTGTTTTGTCAGCCAGCAATGAGCAGGCAGGTCCAAAATGCAGTCACTCTTGGTACACCTGTCTTACATGGTGACAATTAATCAGTGAGAATAGAATTGAGTGTCCATGACAGAAGATACCTTTGAATCCTTCAGCTTATTGTCTGTTCTTGAAAAGCACATTTTATAGAGCTATAGTGAGTCAGACTGAATTGATTCCTTCAGAAAGAAGCATCTAAGGAACTTCCCTCTGACCCCTACAGAAAAAAATACCCATAGGTAGTCTTGAGGGAAAAGACTTCATCTGAGAAGGCATTTACACAGAATCACAGAATTGTCAGGGTTGGAAGGGACCTCAAGGTGCATCCAGTTCCAACCCCCCTGCATGGGCAGGGACACCTTACACTAGATCAGGTTGCCCAGAGCCACATCCAGCCTGGCCTTAAACACCTCCAGGGATGAGGCTTCCACCACATTCCTGGGCAACCTGTGCCAGTGTCTCATCACTGTCATGGTGAAGAACTTCTTCCTAACATTCATTCTGAATCCACCCACTTCCAGCTTGGATCCATTCCTCCCAGTCCTTTTGCTACCTGACACCCTAAATGTCCCTCTCCAGCTTTCTTATAACCCACATCAGATACTGGAAAGGCACAGTAAGGTTTTCTGGAAGCCTTCTCCTCTACAGACTGTACAGCCCCAACTCCCTCAGCCTGTCCTGACAGAAGAGGAGCTCCAGCCCTCTGAGCATCCTTGTGACCCTTCTCTGGACACCTTCCAGCTACACCATGGGCTCCACTCTACTTTGCTTTGCCTGAAGCATTAAGAGTTTGACTCCATTTGTTTTGAAAGAAATTGAGGGCTTTTTTGATTTGTTTAGGGTATTTGGGTCCTTTTTTTTTGAGGTGAGAAAGCAGAGGAGAAGTGAAAATGAAGAAGAAATGAGAACCCACATCTGTCTTCTGTCTTTTCTCCATCAAAATATATTTCATTTTTATCAGTAGGCCTTGAAGAAAAATTCATGTGTACATTTTGCTAATGCTGTTTCTATTACTCCAAGAAAGCCTGGAATATTTTTAGTCTTTAATTACTATTTTGACAGCGGTGTAATGACATAAAGATGAAATCACATTCATTGTTGGACTTGTATTTTTCATAACACAGAGCTCATTGTGCTAGACTTCTGAATGTTTGCATCCTCTGACTTAGCCTTTGTAGGTGCTGTGTTCAGACTTGACAGCTAATTAATGGGTTTGTTCATTTTCCAGGCGAGACAAGCTATGGATTTGCATGGAGTTCTGTGGAGGTGGCTCTCTACAGGATATTTATCATGGTATGTCAAGAGTAATCACTTCAACCTAAAGCTTATCCTCAGAAAGGGAGGTGACTGCAGTGTTTTGGAGAGAGTAGGAATGCTAAATTAATTACCAGTAATAATCCACTGAAGGTCAATTTTAGCTGATGTATTTACATAATTGGTTAGATTTGGGGTTGGTTTTGTTAAACAAAATTAGCTACAGTGAGGTCTTTTTTTAAGAAGTGATTTCCTTCCTTCCTTCACTAGCTCATATCCCCATCAGTGTTTCTCCAGAGGCTATCAAATTAGACAATATTGCGTTGTAAAAATAATAACCACCCTCATGTGCTGCCTCACTTCATAGCCATTTTGCTTCTGAGCTTCTGAACTTTAGTGGAATCTGTAACACTGCCTGCAGATATGTAGATAAGTGGATTGATTTTTCATGGATGCTCTTGGCCTTGTGGTTTCTGCAGCAGTAGTGCCATGGGGGTGGGTTTTGTCTTTGACTTTTTGATGCTGGGTGCATGGTGTGAAAAGCAAAGGTGGCCTCTCTACGTGCTTCAGGCTGAAGTACAATGAGTGGCCAGAGAAACAAGGGGCATGTATGAATCTGTTGCCTAAAGAGAGGATCACTCAGTTGATTGGTTCCTGGTTTTCAAGAGACAAAAATCAGTTTTGAGGGATTTTATTGCCCTGGAATGAAGGCTTGCTTAGGATAGGAGTACACCATAAATGAGTAAGAGAATCATAAAATGGGTTGGGTTGGAAGGGACCTCCAAAGCTCATCCATTCCAAACCCCCCTGCACTCAGCAAGGACATCCTCCACTAGATCAGGTTGCTCAGAACCCTGTCCAGCCTCACCTTTAATATCTCCAGGGCTGAGGCCTCAACTACCTCCTGGGCAAGCTGTTGCAGTGTTCCAGCACCCCCATGGTGCTGAACTTGTTCCTAACCTCCAATGGCTTTGTGGTTCTGGGGTGACGTTTTCCAGACAGGAAATCCATCAGTGTTGTTCATTGGGAAGATTTTGCATGTTAGGATCTTCACATCCTTCTCTTTAGTCTGTGTGCCAGTAAAACAAGGCACCAATTCACAGGTTCACACCACATTCACAGTGTTGTCCTTTGAGCGTGGCCTTGTTGATCCTTTACATCTCTGCTAGTGCTGATAGTGTCTAATATTTTTTGTTTGCTATGTAGAACACCTGTAGAGCAGGAAATGAGCTTGTGCCACAGAACTGCCTGGCTGGATGTCACACAGGGACTGTTTCCTGTTTGTTGCAGCTGATTTTTTTTTTTTTTGGCTTCTCTGCCAGCAATTGAAGTGGAAGGCTGTTCTCTGATCTTATTTATGTTTTAAAGTGCCTCACTCCAATTGAACTGTAGGCATCTGTATCTTTAATATCATTTAAATAAATGCCTCAAACATAACATGCCTGGATGCTCCTATATTTAGCTTTATGTGGATTTGAATGGATCTAGACCTATTTTGAAGATCCTTACTGCATGACACTAACATGGTCATGGGTTTTGTAGAAGTTATGCAGTTAAGTGCTTAAACCTTTTTATTTTTAACTCCCTGTTCCTTCAATTTCCTTGGAGAAACCCATCCAACCTGGCTCTTAGTTCTCACTGCAAAACCTGAGAGGCTTGCAGTGGGGACTTTTATTTTCTGATCTTCAGACCCTGGCAGGGTCAAAGTCTAGTGACTGGGGACAAGTCACAGGCTGTTCTGTGCTTACTCTTTGGTTTATGTGTTCATTCAGAATGTAATGATTTCCCTTTAAGAGATTTGAGTGAAGTGGGACCTTGGGTGGAGAGGAAAAGTTCTCCTTCCCTTGGAAGCTGCTGAGCCTGCTTAGAGAGAGTTTGAGAAGGTACATGGTGTAGCAGGCTCTGAAGGAAGGAAGGAATTTGGAAGGAAAAGGGAAGGATGGAGGGCAGGCAGGAGAAGGAAGGATGGAGAGAGGCAGGGCAGGAGAGGGAGAAGGGAGGATGGCAGGACGAGAGAGGGAGGAGGATGGAGGGAGGCAGGGCAGGAGAAGAAAAACTGAGGACTTGATTTTTGTTAACTTATTTTTTTCCTCTCTTCCATTTCAGTGACTGGACCACTATCAGAACAGCAGATTGCCTATGTTAGCAGAGAAACATTACAGGTAGTATGTTCTCAGGTTCTCATGGTTGACTTATAGTGTGCAAGTATTGAAAGCTAAAATGCAAGGTTGCAAACAGGTCTGATGCCATGGAAGTGATGTTTGGGTGGTGTAGCATTTTTCTTAGACTTTGGAGGAGGACCTGTGTTATAACCTAGAACTGCTATGTGTAATTGTATAACCTCAAATTATCCATTTGAAGCAAACTGGCCTCAATTCTCATGGTTGACTTCTAGTATGCAAGTACTGAAAGCTAAAATGCAAGGTTGCAAAGAGGTCTGATGCCATGAAAGTGACATTTGGATGGTGTAGCATTTTTCTTAGACTTTGGAGGAGGACCTGTGTTATAACCTAGAACTTCTATGTGTAATTGTATAACCTCAAATTACCCATTTGAAGCAAACTGGCCTCAATTCTCATGGTTGACTTCTAGTATGCAAGTACTGAAAGCTAAAATGCAAGGTTGCAAAGAGGTCTGATGCCATGAAAGTGACATTTGGATGGTGTAGCATTTTTCTTAGACTTTGGAGGAGGACCTGTGTTATAACCTAGAACTTCTATGTGTAATTGTATAACCTCAAATTAACCCATTTGAAGCAAATTAGCCTAATTTTTTTTTGCTTTTTATTTTAGCTTTACAGTGGGGAAGCAGCATATTTATTGATCTCTGTTTGTGGAGTTATTTTAAGTTTGAAAGAAAATTTATAAACTCTATATTTTTTATATCTGACAGCTGATCTGTGCCAACAAGAACAAATCAAAGTTGCCAGTGTGTTTGATGTGGTCAGGTTAAGGCCTGCCAGCATGCTCTTGTGGCTGTGCTAGCTGCTAGCTTGCATTTTTCCTTTCCTGAATTATTCAGTGCACCAGTAAAACTTAGTCAGAAATGGCAGTTTTGGTGGATGTCTTGCT
Source organism: Ramphastos sulfuratus (assembly GCA_013399055.1). Classification (NCBI taxonomy): domain Eukaryota; kingdom Metazoa; phylum Chordata; class Aves; order Piciformes; family Ramphastidae; genus Ramphastos; species Ramphastos sulfuratus. The sequence goes on along the minus strand of WBNM01036420.1, from coordinate 13,332 downwards.
CCCATATGAGAGAGCAATTCATGGCTTCCAGTGAATGCAAATCCATTGAATGCCTTCAGCTGAGAGCTGCTGCTTCTCTCAAATGGTCTTTCAAGATAGTTCTGTCCCTTAGCCAGCTCCTTTGTATGCCACTTACCATCTCACTATGCTGTGCCAGAGGTTGCTGCCTGCTGACTTAGAGGACATGGCTTTTTTTCCCTCCATGTAGTGAGAGTCTTTTGGAGTTTGACTCTTTGAACTCTTTTGTTCTTATAAAATCACAGAAGGGTTTGGGTTGAAAGGGACCTTTAAAGGGTCATCTAGACTAACACACCCTGCAATAAGCAAGGACATAAAGATGAAACATTAAATGTAGACATAAACAGGTTATTCAGAGCCTTGCCCAACCTGACCTTGAATGTTTCCAGGCATGGACTATCTGCAACCTCTCTGGGAAAGCTGCTTTAGTATTTCTCCCTTATTGTAACAAATATCTTTCTTAGCTGTAGTCTGTGTGCCCTCTTTTGGCTTAAAACCTTTACCCCTTGTCCTATTGCTGCAAGTCCTACTGAAAAGATCTGTCCCCATCTTTCTTAGAAACCCTTTTTAAGAATCAAAGGCATAATAAGAGTTCCCCACAGCCTTCTCAAGGTCAAAGAGCTCCAACTCTCTCAGCCTTTCCTCATAGGAGAAGTGTTCCATCACTGATCATTTGTGTGGCCTTCCTCAGGACCTGCTCCGTGTCATTCCTGTGCTGAGAACATCAGAGCTGAGCACAGTACTCCAGGTGGGGTCTTGCCAGAGCAGAGGGGCAGAATTGCCTCCCTTGATCTGCTGGCCACTCTTGATGCAGTCTTGGACACCACTGGCTTTCTGGACTGCATTGCTGGCTTATGCCCAGCTTTTCTTCTGCNCTGAGAGTCTTTTGGAGTTTGACTCTTTGAACTCTTTTGTTCTTATAAAATCACAGAAGGGTTTGGGTTGAAAGGGACCTTTAAAGGGTCATCTAGACTAACACACCCTGCAATAAGCAAGGACATAAAGATGAAACATTAAATGTAGACATAAACAGGTTATTCAGAGCCTTGCCCAACCTGACCTTGAATGTTTCCAGGCATGGACTATCTGCAACCTCTCTGGGAAAGCTGCTTTAGTATTTCTCCCTTATTGTAACAAATATCTTTCTTAGCTGTAGTCTGTGTGCCCTCTTTTGGCTTAAAACCTTTACCCCTTGTCCTATTGCTGCAAGTCCTACTGAAAAGATCTGTCCCCATCTTTCTTAGAAACCCTTTTTAAGAATCAAAGGCATAATAAGAGTTCCCCACAGCCTTCTCAAGGTCAAAGAGCTCCAACTCTCTCAGCCTTTCCTCATAGGAGAAGTGTTCCATCACTGATCATTTGTGTGGCCTTCCTCAGGACCTGCTCCGTGTCATTCCTGTGCTGAGAACATCAGAGCTGAGCACAGTACTCCAGGTGGGGTCTTGCCAGAGCAGAGGGGCAGAATTGCCTCCCTTGATCTGCTGGCCACTCTTGATGCAGTCTTGGACACCACTGGCTTTCTGGACTGCATTGCTGGCTTATGCCCAGCTTTTCTTCTGCCAGTCCCCACAAGTCCTGCTTGGCTGGGCTGCCCTCTGTCCCTTCATCCTTCAGCCTGTATTGGTACTGAGAATTGCCCTGATCCAGGTGCAGGACCTTGCCCTTAGTGTTGTTGAATCTCATGCCCACTTCTTAAGCTTGGCCCACGGCCCTCTGGGTGGCATCCCATCCCTCAGCTGTGTCAACTGCCTTGGTGTCATCTGTAGATTTGCCAAGGGTGCACTTGAGCCTACTGTGTCACTGGTGAAGATGTCACACAGTCCTGGTCCCCATACAGACCCCTTAGGGACTCCACTCACCAGTGACCTCCATCTGGATGTCAAGCCATTGACTACTCTTGGGATAAGAGAAGGCTTTGAGGAGACCTTAGAGTAGCTTTCCAGTATCTGAAGGGGGCCTACAGGAAGGCTGGGGAGGGACATTTGACAAGGTCTTGTAATGACAGGATGAGGGGCAATGGGTTTGAACTGGCAGAGGAAAGATTTAGACTGGATGTTAGGAGGAAGTTGTTTGCAGTGAGGGTGGTGAGACACTGGAACAGGTTGCCCAGGGAGGTTGTGGCTGCTCCCTCCCTGGAGATGTTCAAGACCAGGTTGGACGAGGCCTTGAGTGACCTGTACTAGTGGGAGGTGCCCCTGCCTATGGCAGGGGGTTGGAACTGGATGATCCTTGAGGTCCTTTCCAATCTTAACCATTCTATGTCCATGTGTTTAGGACCATCCATGAAAATCCTGGTAACTGAAAACAACCCAAACTTAACTTTTGCAATCAACTCTGTGGTGCCTTGCAAAAAAAGCTGTGTCTTGACGTGGATATCTCACATGAAAATGCAGTCTTGTGGAGGTTCATGACTGCAGGCTTAGCTCCAAAATTCTCTTCCAGGGGTAAACCAACAGATAGGCATCTTCTTGGCTCTGAAGTGTCAAAAGTGACACTGTCCCACAAGGATTTGGTTTTATAGAATTCATTCAGAATTTAAAGCTTGTGAGTCATTTTCACAGAATCACAGAGACGTTCAGGTTAGAAAAGCCTCTCAGAATCACCAAGTCCAACCCATATCCCTACTCTGCAAGGTGCACCCTAAACCATAGCCCCCAAGCACCACTTCCAAAAGACTTTTAAACCCATGTAGGGTGGGTGACTCCACCACCTCCCTGTGCAGCACATTCCAAGGCCTGACCACTCATGCTGGGGAAAAAAAAGTTCCANCTGAACTGCTTGTCAGTTAGGACCTGACAAGCCACGCTGCTCCCACCCTGTAGCACTGCTTTGAGTGCTCAGTTGCTTTGGTGCTGTCAGTGAGACTCAGACAGATTTGTTAATACTTCTGCAGATATCCATGAATTGGAGTTTAACTCCTGTGTAGGGCTCAGAGTACTACCTGCTAGCATGGTGCTAGGACTAATTAAGCATGTGACAAGGTGATAGCTGCAGTAGGTGTCCAGTGGTCCAGCTGCTCAAGAGAGCACTGTTGGGTATTTTAACAGTAATTCACTTGGTCTAAAAAGGTGACACTTATCAAGGAAAACTCAGGCAGGGAATGCACTTCTTAGAGTAGATATTCACAGATTCACAGGTTCCATCAAGTTGAAAGGAACCCTCGGGGCCAACTTGGCCAACTCCCTGCACTCAGCAGGGACACCTCCAGCTGGAGCAGACTGCACAGGGACACAGCAAGGCTCAGCTTGAATGTCTGCAGGGACAGGGCCTCAAGCACAGCCCCGGGCAGCCTGTGCCAGTGTCTCACCACTCTCCTCCTGCAGAACTTCCTCCTCAGGTCCAACCTAACTCTGCCCTGCTCCACTTTCAAACCATTGCCCTCATCCTATCACCACAGGCTCTTCTGAACAGTCTCTCCCCAGCCTGCCTGGAGATTTCCTTCAGACATGGAAATGCAGGTCTGAGGTTTCCCCAGATCCTTCTCCTCTCCAAGCTGAACATCCCCAAGTCTTTTAGCCTGTCTTCATAGGAAAGGTCCTCCAGCCCTTCTCTGGACCCTCTTCATCAGGTCTACATTATTCTTGTTTTGGGGACCCTATAGCTGCACACAGCAGTGCAGGTGAGGTCTGAGCAGCACAGAACAAAGTGGTGATAATTCTTCCCATCTGTCTTGTGATTTAGATATTCTGTTAGTGCAGATTTGAATTTGCAAACACACAGTTCAGCTACAAGGCAATGTGAGAATGTTTTGTGGTCATCGACTCACTGGGCTGATTGAAATGGCTGAGAATTAAGTGAGCAATGTGTGTAAAATGAAAAACACTGGAGTAAATTATTGTCTGAATATTTTATGCAGGGCCTATATTATCTTCACAGTAAAGGAAAGATGCACAGAGATATCAAGGTAAGCAAGAACTGAAGGGGATTTGGATGTATTTCTAATAGGCTCCATCACCTCTGACAGATTTTTACTGTTACCTGTCAATTTGGGGGATAAAATGTGTACATAGAACTATGGAAATCATCTGTAGAGCTTCTTGGCTTGGATTCTGTTTGTTTCTCTCAAGAGCCAAGTTAGGAAGTATCTGTCCTGCTACACTTGAAAGGCAGAGCAGGTCAAGAGCCTGTTAACTGGCCTGTTGCACTATTTACTCAGCTCCATGTATAAGGCTCATTAACTGTACCTGTGCAGTGTTTGCCCAGGCAGGCTTGGTTTTACTGCAGGCCTCACTTCCTGCTCTCTGGAAAGTTACATTGTGGAGAAACAGAGTTTTTGGAGGTCCACCTGTGTTGCCTTTCCATCTAGTTTATGATCAGACATTTGGAATTGAGTTTAGTCAGCTCCAAGCTGCACTCAGCTCCAGCCTGTAGCTAGGTATAGGCTGGCATTTGGAGCTGAGTTTAGTCAGCTTCAGCCTGTAGCTAGCTATAGGCTGGCATTTGGAGCTGAGTTTAGTCAGCTCCAGCCTGTAGCTAGGTATAGGCTGGCATTTGGAGCCGAGTTTAGTCAGCTTCAGCCTGTAGCTAGCTATAGGCTGGCATTTGGCGCCGAGTTTAGTCAGCTTCAGCCTGTAGCTAGGTATAGGCTGGCATTTGGAGCCGAGTTTAGTCAGCTTCAGCCTGTAGCTAGGTATAGGCTGGCATTTGGTGCCGAGTTTAGTCAGCTTCAGCCTGTAGCTAGGTATAGGCTGGCATTTGGAGCTGAGTTTAGTCAGCTCCAACCTACAGGCTGAGTTGAATGGAGGCTGGAGCTGATTAAACTCAGCTCACAAGATCAGATTTTCTCAGCCCATTTCTATTGTAATTTCTAGTACCAACTACTGCTTGTGGGTAGGTTTGGTTATTGAACTGAGGTGTGTGTGGTCCATCCAGGCACACAAATGCAAATTCTTCAAATCCAGCACGAGCAGAATCTCTGCTGCATAAGGATGGAAGTAGTTTTGCCAAATATTTGCAATATAAGTGTTGCAAATATTACAATAATATATTACAGCCTTCAGGACTAATATAAATTGGTCCTGAAGGCTGTAGTTATCATAGCTCTCAAACAAGACAAAACCAATTCCTACATATGGAAAGGAAATCCAATTCCTGCTGCTTTGACCTTTAGAATTTTTATGTAATAAAATAATTAATAGAAAATGGTAAGGATTCATCAGCACAGGAAATGATCACCTTCTGCTTTTTGAGAGGGGGTTTGTATCCATTGGAAACTTTGTAATAACCACAAACCAAAGGGTACCAGGCTGAAAATGAATGAGGAAACCCTGTAAATCTGAATTTCTTTAGCAAGCTACTAGTCTGCTCTCTAATCATGAGCAGGACATTGGTAAGGTTGCAGATTCCTTGAATATGCAACCCTTGGTTTGTCTTTGCTCCCCCTGAGTTTGTAGGAATATCTCAGCTAATGTTGTTTATAAAACCTGGTGTTTGAGGAAGATTTGTTTGAATTCAACTATGCCGATTTCTTTTCAAGGGAGCAAACATTCTTTTAACGGATAATGGACATGTAAAACTAGGTGAGTTCATACACTTTGGTGTCCAAAACATGTTTTTATGTGCTCTAAGTCTTCTCTGTATTGTTTAATGAAGTTCATGTATGAAACTGATCAATATCAGAATTCTTTTCCTCATGCTGGTGTAGTATCTGACTGCTTCATAACATCATAGAATGGTCTGGGTTGGAAAAGATCTTCAAAGGTCATGCAGTCCAAACCACTCTGCAGTCAGCAGGGACATCCTCCACTAGATCAGGTTGCCCAGAGCCTCACCTTATCTCCAGGGTTTGGGCCCCAACCACTTCCCTGGGCAACCTATTCCAGTGTTCCGCTGCCCTCATGGTAAAGAACCTGTTCCTAATACCTGAATCATAGAATGGTAAGGTTGGAAGGGACCTCAGGGATCATCTAGTTCCAACCCCCTGCCATAGGCAGGGACACCTCCCACTAGTACAGATCACTCAAGACCTCATCCAACCTGGCCTTGAACACCTCCCTGGGCAACCTGTGCCAGTGTCTCATCACCCTCACTGCCAAGAACTTCCTCCTAACATCCAGTTTCAATCTCCCCTCTGCCAGTTCAAATCCATTGCCCCTTGTCCTGGCATTGCAAGACTTTGTCAATAGTCCCTCCCCAGCCTTCCTCTAGCCTCCTTCAGATACTGGAAGGCTACTCCAAGGTCTCCTGGCAGCCTTCTCTTCGCCAGGCTTCAGAGCTCAATCATCCAATTCATGTCTAAAGGAGTAATATTGAAGCACTGGGTTAAGACTTTCTGATGCTGTAAAGGGGAGAGAGAAATCAAATCACAGCTTTTTTGACTATTTTTTTTAAATAGAATGTACCACTCAGAGTGTTCCAGTGTGAAGCATACCTTGAAAGGTTATCTGAAAGTACCTCTTGGATAATACTTAATGATGTCTTTTATCAGCTTAAAACACTGCATGGAACTGCTAGGACTGTAGAGAGAAACTCTTCACCGTGAGGGTGGTGAGACACCAGAACAGGTTGCCCAGGGAGGTGGTGGAAGCCTCATCCATGCACGTTTTTAAGATCAGGCTGGATGTGGGCCTGGGCAACCTGATCTAGTGGGAGGTGTCCCTGCTCATGGCAGTGGGGTTGGGACTAGATGATCCTTGAGGTCCCTTCGAACCCTGACAGTTCTGTGCCTTGTGTGATGGCCTGCTCATTCCTGTGTAGAGGAGGTGAGAAGCACATTTGGCTGCAGCCTGCTGAGGGCAGCTGCCCCACAGTATCTGAAACACCAGGCTGGATGAGGTCTTGAGGTCTTGCTTTAGTGGAAGGCTGGGGGAGGTTGAAACTAGGTGACCTTTAAGGTTTCTTCCAACCCAACCCATTCTATGAATCTATGAATATGAATCTTCCCTTATTTGTTTTTGGAATTTATTGTTAAATATTTCTGGCATGTTTAAGAAACTCTTAGAAACCAAACTTGTGTTCATTAGCAATTAATTACATCAAATCAGTTACTGACTGTCTTTTTTTTGTTTGTTTGTTTTTGTTGTCTTTGTTTTAATAGCTGACTTTGGGGTATCTGCACAGATAACTGCTACAATTGCCAAAAGGAAGTCATTCATTGGCACCCCGTATTGGTAACTGTGTTTTATATGCCCACTGATGTAATAATAACATATATAAATCTATTGACAGTGTGATAACATCTAGAATATTGTGATAAAAGCGTGCTGTGTCACTCTCTGGGCAATCACTGAAGGCTGTGTTAGGCTGTCTGCTGATCATACCTCTATCACTTATGCTAAATTAGCTGAGTGGAGGAGAAAATGCCCTAATGCTCTGAGAAATGGAGAGACTGTGCTGGTGACACTGGTGACTAATGGATCTCAGTTTACTCAAAGCTTTAAAACTATCAGCAGCTTTGCTTGGATTTAACTCTGATTTTTTTTAAAATACATCTTTCCTTCCCTCATTTTCTTTTTTTGGTGGTTTTTGTTTCTCCCCTCTACCTTTTCTGTACCTCCCCATCTGAGTTTCATTTGTTTGTCTCCACAAGTTTTTGCCACTGAAATGCTTCCTCTAAGCCTTTTTCTTTTTGCCTTTTTTGCCTAAATTGAAGTGTGCATTTTTGTTCTATCTGCTCTGCAGCTTCACTCGTCCCTCACTGAGCTAGTTTGTGTTCTTTATCTTTTTGTAAAGCTCAGCATTTTATTTTCACCTCTTTATGCTGAAAGTTTGTTGTTCCCTTTTTTAACTGAAGTAAATGATACACATTCTTCATTGGAAGAACAATACTTTGGCCATATGCTTCTCAAAAAAACTCCAAATTGTATTGTCTGACAGCATAGTAGGTACAAGGTAAAAGGTGGACATAATGAAACCTCTCCTACATTCACCTCTTCAGTCTTGAAATAGCCAAGCACAGCATTTTTAGCATTCTTCTGCAGCACAAGTCACTCCAAGGCATGGATTTGCTTCCCTTTCAGAATAACACAAACACCTATCAATCACCCTTGAGTAATTGTTTTATGTCTCTCTTTGGTCCTGGTCTCTATCACTGTGTAACTTCCAAATTGTGACATAACCTTAAACAATAACTTTGAAAGCATTGCATAGGTTAAATGTGATGAAAAGCATCAGTTTTTCTTCTCAGATTTGAGAGAAGCAAGGAAGCAAAATCATTGAGGTCGTGGAGAAGAAAAAGTAGTTGTAAACAGGCAGTGTGAAGGTTTCAGTGGTGATTAGAAATCATCTGAGCAGCTGAGGCTTGGATAGAAGTGAAGGGCAAAACTGCTGTGAAGCAGTAACCCTTGAGCTTCTCCTCCAAAGCTAACCCTTTTTCCCCCCTCTGCCTGGGTAACTTCCTCTTTTTTTTTTGTTCCAGAGTGAATGGGTGTTTTATCATCTGTTGAATGTATTTATGGAAATACAGGTTAACTATCCAAATGTCACATAATTTATACCACCACACCTTGTGATGGTTTCAGACCTACAGGTAAAGACGTCTGTGTTTAAGTAGTGCATCGTTTGAGATGCCTTCCGCTGCTTTACTGGAGCACTCCAGCAGTGACATTGCTCTCTTTTGCCTTTATTGAGTCCCATCTCCAGTTTCACTGCTATTTCTCAGGTGATCTGGATTAATAAAATTCAAATCTAAAAAATACTACCACCTTTGCCATCTGATAGGACTCTGTAGGACAATCAAATCTAGAGTTTACTTTGCCCTCTCAAAAACACCCGAATCATTTCCTTTAGGTATTCCTATTTCTGCTTTTAATTTCTGCCACCTAAGGAGGAGGTAAAGCTGCTTTCTTAACTTCAGTGACCTCGTTTCTGACACTGCAGTGAGGCAGACTTTGCAAACAAGGAGTGCTCTGTGCAGAGGTGACAGTGTCTCATGGTTTCAGGATACAAGAGGGCTGACGTTGTGTAAATCATCTTCCTTGTTAGAATTCTTTTTGTCCAAGTCAGGCAATTGTTTCCAGGGGCAGTGTCTGAATCTGGATAGTATTTGGAGTTTTTTTGTAGTTGAATAATTATAGCTTGGGCTCATTGGTTGTTGAGTGGCAGTTTTGTGTGATTGCAAAAAAAATCTTGAGTCCTGTCGGCTTCATCCACACTGAGAAATAGGTGGTTGGGAAACTGCCTTTTGGTTACTTCAAGATGATTGAGGAGAGCTTCATTGTATATAACCTCTTACACACAAAGGTATCAATGTTCAGTTGTATAAATGTTAGTGCTGTGAGCTTAGAGACTTTGTGCTTCAGGGAAAAGAGCAGTGAACTGTTGCATGCAGAAAGATGTTTGATTTGTGGTGAAAAGCTTACTATAAAACTATATTTTACCCGTTAGGATGGCTCCAGAAGTTGCTGCAGTAGAAAGAAAAGGTGGCTATAACCAACTGTGTGACCTGTGGGCAGTTGGGATAACTGCTATTGAGCTTGCTGAACTTCAGCCTCCAATGTTTGACCTACACCCAATGAGGTTAGTGAGGGGTTAAAGCTGGGTGTGGAAATAGTTTCTGAAAGAATCTGTTTGGAGCCCAGGCTGTGTCTGCTTGGGGTGTTGGCAGGGACTGTAAGAGCACTGGGTTGTAAGTGTTCTGAGTGCACTGAGAGAAATCCTAACAGCTCTTTGTCATGTGTAAATGTGTCACTTTCTGGGAGCATCTCTTAAGCTTGTGGTCCTCTTCTTACCGACTGAGTGATCACAGAATGTTAGGGATTGGAAGGGACCTGAAAAGGTCCAACCACCCTGCCAGACCTAGTGTAGGTCACACAGGAATGCATCCAGACAGGCTTCAAATGTCTCCAGAGGAGACTCCACAACCTCTCTGGGCAGCCTGTTCCAGGGCTCTGTCATCCTCACAATGAAAAAGGTTTTCCTTAATGTTCCCATGGCACCTCCTCTGCTCCAGCTTGCCCCCAGTGCCCCTTGTCCTGTCATTGGACATCCCTGAGCAGAGCCTGGCTCTATTCTACAAACACTGCCCTGCACATCTCTTACCAACGTGAATGAGAGCAGCCCTCAGGCTCCTCTGCTCCAAGCTCAAGAGCCTCAGCTCCCCCCTCAGTCTGGCCTCAGCATCTTTGTGGCACTCTGTTGGACTCTTTCAAGCAGTTCCCCTTAGGTCCTTCTTAACCTGAGGGGCCCAGAACTGGACACAGCATTTCAGAATTGGCCTCACCAGAGCCGTAGAGGGGCAGGAGAACTTCTCTCCACCTACTAACCATCCCCACTCCTAATCCACCTCAGGATACCTTCATCCTTTTTGGCCCCAAGGGCACATAACCCATGAATATGTTAGTAAATATTGCTTTGAACAATTAATCTCTCCTATGTGTTGCAATATAAACCTGAGAAATCCTCTTGGCTTTTTTTCAGAGCACTTTTCCTAATGACAAAAAGCAACTTCCAGCCTCCTAAATTAAAGGACAAAATGAAATGGTAAGCACTTTCTGCCATGCCAGTAGATAATGGCAATGTGTTGCACTGGGCAATTGGTTCTGTTGTTTACCACTTTGTTTTACAGGTCAAACAGTTTCCATCATTTTGTGAAAATGGCACTTACAAAAAATCCCAAGAAAAGGCCTACAGCTGAAAAGTTATTGCAGGTATCAATTTCTCTCTGGGACTTTTTAGTTATGAAGTTAAAGCTTAACAGGAGTGGTTGGATTGTTAATGTGTGTGGGTTTTTTTTTTTCCATCTGTCTTTCAGCATCCCTTTGTTACCCAGCCATTAAATCGAAGTCTTGCCATTGAGCTCTTGGATAAAATGAATAACCCTGATCATTCCACTTACCATGATTTTGATGATGATGATCCTGAGGTAGGAATTTGTTTTAATCCTAGAATCAGGTTAAGTTTTCATTTGCTGACAGAATTGAATGGAGGGCCACAAAGATTGTCCAAGGGCTGCCCAGCAGGCAGCTGTGTGCTGGCTGCAGCCCGAGGAGTGTGGGCAGCAGGGTAAGAGAGGTCTGCCCCTTGACTTGGCTTTGTTCAGACCTCACCTCCAATTCTGCCTCCAATTTTGGTGTCCCCAGCATAAGAAGGACATGGAACTGTTGGAGTGAGTCCAGAGGAGGGCCACAAGGATGATCCATGGATGGGAGCAGCTCTGCTGTGAGAACAGGCTAAGGGAGCTGGGGATGTTCAGCCTGGAGAAGAGAAGACTCCAGGGGGACCTTAGAGCTGCCTGCCAGTGCCTGAAGGGATCCTGCAGGAGGGCTGCAGATGGACTTTTCCTAAGGGTGTCTAGAGACAGGATGAGGAGGAATGGTTTGAAGCTGAGGGAGAGTAGGGTTTGGATCTTGGGAAGAAGTTCTTCAGT
>WBNM01036419.1:12075-37137 GCA_013399055.1 Ramphastos sulfuratus | reverse complement strand
TTTTTTTTTTTTTTTTTTTTCAGATGCTGAAATAGGCTATTCCAGGTGGTTTTTTGTCTGGTCTGTGAAGGCAGGATAAGGCAAATTGAGCCTCCCACCTTTGTTTGTGTGGAAGGGAGAGGGAAGCTTGAAGGAGATGTAAGCCAGCACCTAAGCCCCAGTGAAAACAAAAGGGAGCTGTGCACTCATCTCTCACTGTGCCTTAGGAATCATTTCTGTACCACAGCTCCAGGACACATGTTTGGGTAGAGCCTTAGCTCCAGCTGGCACTCACCTGCCTGTGCTAACACTGCACAGGTACAGCAAACAGACTGTGTGTGACCCTCAAAGCCTTTCCCAGTTCTTAGGCAGTAGGCTATAGGCAACCACCTTAGGGTCAGGTAGGATTTAGTTGTAGTTTTATGTCATGAGTTGCAAGACATTGTGCTCTAATTACACAAGTGCACGTTGCTTTGGGAAGGCATTTCAGTCCTCTTTTGATGGAGATGGCTTTGTTTTAATGACAGGAGACACGTGTGAATAGTTATAAACCACTTGATAATGATTCTTCACCTTAAAGGGGAACAGCATGGGGAGATTTCTAGCTCTCCTCTGAGTAAAGCATAGTCTGAGAAGGATGTTTCTAAATCACAGGGTGATCAAACCCAGCAGAGGTTTTTGTTGGGCTAGTTCACTGCAAAACTGTATATACCTGACTTTAAAGAACTGCTGCCTTTCACCTGGCTCATGTTTTCATCACTGTGAAGGCTGTGGAGGGAAGGCCATGAGCTGACTCCCCCATCCCCTGCCTCTCAAGTGGCAATCAAAGTTCACCACTTACCTTTACACTGAGCTCCCCAAACTGTTCTTTTACTTCTTGACCAATCCCAAGTCCTTTGTTTTCAGCATTTGTTTTGCAAATGTGTGAGTTCAGTGCATTTAAGTTAGATCAGGAGACACAGCTTTTCAGCCTGGAAGAGCTATGGAGACCTGGCTCAGATGCTGTGAAAGCAATAGGCAGAATGTAGCAACCCTTTGAGGGTTTGGTGTGGAAGTTGTTAAACAAAGGCAGTGGGATTGTTCCTTTTTTATTCAATGCAATTTGTGGTAGTTTTCATTGATTTCCTCTGGACATTCATTAGTCAGAATGAGAAAGAACTGCATCATCTTCTGGATTTCCATTTCTTAGGCAAGAACTCTGCTTGCTGCTGTTTCAGTTGGTTGCCTGGTAGTGAAGTATGCTCCCTTCTGCATCTGCTGCTCCAGGCTCTTTCAAGCAAACTCACAAGATAGCTCTAGTTGTAGGCAGACTTCTCTGCCCTCTTTCATTGCCTCTGATGGTAGGGCTCCATAAACAGTACCCAGAGAGCAGGAACTAGCCTTTGGTTTCCATGCCCTCAGTTTTCTGATCAGATCACAGGAGAAGAGGTGCAGCATTCCCCAGCAGCATGGCTGCAGCAGTAACACTGGAAGGAAGTTGGAGGTTTTATTACCTGCATCTAGGTCACAAGGTCAAAACTCATTGGATTATGCTGAGAGGGGAGGTAACCCAAGTACCTCTGAATAATATGATTTCATGATGACAGGCAACCTTCCAGATCCTGGTTGGCATTCAGGTAGGAGTTTCCACACCTCCTCCTCATGGCAAAGCCTCATCCAGGTGCAACAACACAACACCTTCCTTTGCCTCTCTGTTGCTAAAAGGAATCTACAGGTTGGGCAGCACAAGTGTGGTGTTTTACCACCTCTGCAAGCTGATTCTGCACTGTCTGTGTCTCTGTTTCCTCCACCACACACTGTTCTCTCTATTTACATCACCACCTCTTTGTGCAGTGTCATTGTCTAGCACAAAGGGGCCCTCAGTGGGAACCTCAAGGTATTTCCAATGCAAGAATAACAAACAGCAGAAAGGAAGAAGAACAAAAGAAGAAACACCACAAATACAAGAATAGGTCCAAACCTCATCGGGCTGAAGAATTTCAGAGTTCAGGACTTGCCAAGACTGGAAACAGAAGCAAAGGAGAAAGTCCAGCACTGCCTTTTCTTTAGAGCTGTGATGAGTAGCTACAAAGAAGCTAGAAATGAGGAGATTCAGACTGGATGTTAGGAAGAAGTTGTTCAGCATGAGGGTAGTGAGAGCCTGGAAGGGGTTGCCCAGGGAGGTGGTGGAAATAAACACAAAATAAAACAAAGGCTACTCTCTGGCTCTGATGCCAAGTGGTGTGGCACAGCTTCTGGCTTATGTCTGATGCCAAGTGGTGTGGCACAGCCCCTATCATAAGAGGGCTATGGATGTGCTAGAAGGTGTCCAGAGAAGGGCCACAAGGATGAGCAGAGGGCTGGAGCTGCTCTGCTATGAGGAGAGGCTGAGACAGTTGGGGCTGTGCAGTCTGGAGAGGAGAAGGTTCCCAGGTGACCTTAGTGTGGCCTTGCAGGATCTGAAGGGGGCTACAAGAAAGCTGGGGAGGGACTTTTTAGGCTGTCAGATAGTGATAGGACTGGGGGGAATGGAACCAAGCTGGAAATGGGTAGATTCAGACTGGATGTTAGGAAGAAGTTGTTCAGCGTGAGGGTGGTGAGAGCCTGGCAGGGGTTGCCCAGGGAGGTGGTGGAAGCCTCATCCCTGGAGGTGTTTAAGGCCAGGCTGGATGAGGCTGTGAGCAGCCTGATCTAGTGTGAGGTGTCCCTGGGCATGGCAGGGGGCTTAGAACTGGCTGCTCCTTGTGGTCCCTTCCAACCCTGACTGATTCTGTGATTCTATGACTCTATAGTTCTGATTCTATCTCCTTCCCAACATTAAGGTCTTTAAGAATTCAGTTAGGAGCTTTTACTCCCTTCCTACCGATGATTTATTTTGTTTTCTTGGAACAATAGGTCACATTGTTTGTCTCCTTCATAGCTTTCACTTTGATGTGTCCTCTTTGAGTGCTAGAGGAAATGTTGTGCAGCAGAAAAGGAGCCTTGCTGTGGTCCAGCTTCGCTGTAAACAGCAGGTGCAGCAGCTGCTGCTGCAGGAAAGCCATTCATTCTCCTGCTCCTTCTCAGGGATGAAAGAGGGGGATGTAGCAACTTAATTCTCTGGAAAATCTGAGACATAGGAAACGAAAATAAAGACACAGTTTGAAGTGCTTCCTCTGTTTGTCAGAAGTCTCGACGTGAGAGATTAAGAGCATCTAAATATCGCACTTGAGGATGTAAATGCTGCATCCAAGTGTGCAAGTGTTGCACCTTGGGAGTCTTGCTGATGCATTTGAGCACACCAGGCCAAATGCAACTGAGCTACTGTCTCCTCAGCAGAGCCAAACCAGTTTCCACCAGGAGTTACAGAGCAGCCTCTGACAGTGACACACAGAAATATGCCAGCACTGAAGTAAAGGATGAAGCAGAAACTCTGCTTGTAAACATAGAATCATAGAATGGTAAGGTTGGAAGTGACCTCAAAGATCATCCAGTTCCAACCCCCTGCCATAGGCAGGGACACCTCCCACTAGCACAGGTTACTCAAGGCCTCATCCAACCTGGCCTTGAACACCTCCAGGCAGGGAGCAGCCACAACCTCCCTGGGCAACCTGTGCCAGTGTCTCACCACCCTCACTGCAAACAACTTCCTCCTAACATCCACTTTCAATCTCCCCTCTGCCAATTGAAACCCATTGCCCCTCATCCTGTCATTGCAAGACCTTCTCAATAGTCCTTCCCCAGCCTTCCTGTAGCCCCCTTCAGATACTGGAAGACCACTCTCCTGGAAGCCTTCTCTTCTCCAGGCTGCAGAGCCCCAACTCTCTCAGCCTGTCCTCACAGCACAGCTGCTGCAGCACTCTCAGCATCTTGGTGGCCTCCTCTGGACCCTCTCCAACAGTTCCATGTCCTTCCTGTGCTGGGGGCTCCAGAACTGCACACAGGACTGCAGCTGGGGTCTGAGGAGAGCAGAGCAAAGGGGCAGAATCCCCTCCCTTGCCCTGCTGCCCACACTGCTCTTGCTGCAGCCCAGCACTTGGTTGCTGTCTGGGCTGCACTCACACTGTAGGCTCATGTTGACCTTTTCATCAACCCAGACCCCCAGGGCCTGTTCCTCAGGGCTGCTCAATATGAGTGCTAAATATGAGTGCTTCCCATGTTCAGAACACAGTGTTAATTAAGAAGCATTTAATTGCATGTTCTCCTAATTAAAATGCCCTAGGGGCAAGCTGTAAAGTGCCCTGTGCAGTTCCCTGTGTCTTCATACTGCCCCTTGCTCTGGAGCCACAGGAAACCTTTATCCTAGCACTCTGGGCAGGATGTGCCATGGCTTGCCATGCTTCTCACAGCACTCTGGGATCAAAGAGGACCTACTTAAAGCACAAGATCCTCCAGACCTTCTAAGGCAGTGCCAAACCTCTGTGCTGTCCCTTCATTTCCAACAGCAGACCTCAGCAGCAGTCAGTCTTTAAGGCATTAGCTAGACCCTGTCAGCAGAGGCACTTTGGGTCGAGGGCATTTAACTTTCATGCCTGTCACTATGGTAAGCATGAGAAAATGTTGTGTAGGAGCTCATCCATGAGTTCTGCTCCAACAAATCTTGCATTTCCTTCACGAAAACAGCTTCACAAACAACACAACTGGGGTCTGCAGGCTTCTGGGCTCAGTATCCACTTGCTCACTTGTGCTAGAGAAAGCAGAGCACTGTTTCTTCATGCCTTGCTGCTGAGTGCTCTCACTTGCAGGATGTGTGGCAAGGAGGAGCCAAGCAGTCATCTCCATAGTATTTGGATGGGCTGCCAAAGCTGTGATGCTTCTTTGTTTCACCAGGTGAAGCACTGAAGCCACGGAGAACAAAGTGGGGATGGAAATGCTGTGTGACACTCACACAGGTCCTCTTTCCCCTCTACTCCAGCCAAAACTCTGCCTCCATCAGACATGCCAAGACTACGTTTTCAACAGGGAAGCTAATCCCACTCGGAGCAGGATTAGCTGCCCCTGAAGCCTCTGAATGCCAACCAGATGTTGCTATGCAGCTGGCAAAATGCCCAAAGCAGCTTTTGGATTCATTTTTCTCTGTTAAGATGGTGGTCCCTTTTACCAGTAAGCAATATGCTCTGGGAATCTCAAGGGATTACAGGGATGTCACAGGAGATGGCTCATTTTCACCCACTAGTAGTCCACCAATGCCCACCAAAAGATACTCAGGCTGGATCTGTGCTAACACTCTCAGGAAGTGTATTGGCACTGTAGAGTTAGACACTGGTTGGACTCAATGCTCATAAAAGTCTCTTCCAATCAAAACTATTCTATCTCACATATTTTTAGCTCACTCCACAAACTGGTTCTGGCTCTCCCTGACACTCTCCAGGCACCATCAGACCCTTTGCATGTCATTCCCAGTGGCACCTCTGTTCTTCTGTAAGAAGAAGAAAGCTGAGCAATGTCACCATAGAATCAGTCAGGGTTGGAAGGGACCACAAGCAGCAGCCAGTTCCAACCCCCCTGCCATGCCCTGGGACACCTCACACTAGATCAGGCTGGCCACAGCCTCATCCAGCCTGGCCTTAAACACCTTCAGGGATGAGGCTCCCACCACCTCCCTGAGCAAGCCCTGNCACTTGGCATCAGCCATAAGCCATAAGCTGTGCCACAGCACTTGGCATCAGACATAAGCTGTGCCACACCACTTGGCATCAGACATAAACCATAAGCTGTGCCACACCAATTGGCATCAGACATAAGCCATAAGCTGTGTCACACCACTTGGCATCAGACATAAGCTATAAGCTGTGCCACAGCACTTGACATCAGACATAAGCCATAAGCTGTGCCACAGCACTTGGCACCAGCCATAAGCCATAAGCTGTGCCACAGCACTTGGCATCAGCCATAAGCCATAAGCTGTGTCACACCACTTGGCATCAGACATAAGCCATAAACTGTGTCACACCACTTGGCATCAGACATAAGCTATAAGCTGTGCCACACCACTTGGCATCAGCCATAAGCTGTGCTACACCACTTGGCATCAGCCATAAGCCATAAGCTATGCCACAGCACTTGGCATCAGAGCCAGAGAGTAGCCTTTGGTTTATTTTGTGTAGTGCAGCTGATGCAGCCCTGCTGCTTTCAGTCAGCATTGGATTAGACACAGAAAAACATATATGACAGATTTTAAATATGAAAGGCATTCAACCTAGAAAATTGTTTAAATTGGAGCTAATTAGATACCAACATGAGGCTGCAGTGCTCCTGCCCACACCACTTTATGTCTCATCTCCTGAAACCTCTTCTCTCCAGAGGAATGCCTGTGGCATTGTGAGCATAACTAAAGGAAGGTTCTCAAGTCATAGATCCATTTTCCCTACCTGCCAGGCCTCTTCTCGTGGTAAGAGTAAACAACATCTCATTTTGAAATGGAATTTGGTGGTAGATAACTTCTTGCCAGGTAGTTGTCATCTCAGTGCTTCAGCCTCAACTAAAGAAGCTGTTTGGCAGCGCTGCTCTGGCTGAGCATAGGACATGCAGGCACAGGTGAGACATGNCCTGACATGCTGTGAGCCTGTGCTCCTGTGCTGGCAGGAAGAAGTCAGCCTTCCCCCATGTCACCATGTAAACCCAGAGCCATATTTCTCAGCTAGCTGCCACAAACCTCACCTCCTCTTCCCAAGCTCTCTCAGTCACTCAACATGCCCTCTTTTATCTTCTTTTATTTCTCCACCTCTCACTCACTCCCTCACCCTCTCTTCCATCCTCTGCAAATTGCTGCTTTTTTTATTTCTTTATTTTTTTTTTTGCTGACCCAGCAGCCTGCCTAGATAATGAAAATCAAATTGCTGTAATGAGATAATGCCATGCTTTTCACTAAGAACAAATAGAAGCACAACTTAGAAGAAATCCAGAGGATTAAGAGCAGGGACTTTATTGTTGGTTAACTCCAAATGCCTGAGACAATCTGGCAAATCTTCTGAGTGTGCCTCACGTGGTTGAATGATCCAAAGGTACTTTGTGCTGGGGGAAGTTGGCAGAGCAGCCTCAGGTAAAGAAGTGTCTTTCAGCACCCACAAAAGAAAAAAAAAAAGCCCCTGAGAGCCCTTGATGTAAGGAGAAGAGTGTTGAAACACACAGCTTGGGCCAAAGAATATATCTGCAGGACAGGAACAAACCTACTAACAATTCTTTACCTGAGATGCTGCGAGAGGCTTTTACAGCGTGGGGTTTGGCTGTCTTTAAAGCACTGATTTGGAGTGAAGGATCATAAATATTTGGAATGGGTATCTGAAGTCCTTCAGTAATCAAGTGCAGACTTTAGAAAGCCTTAGCAGTTGTTCAGATTCCTTTGTAGGGCTGGCTAGCAGCTCTCGATATGAAGTGCCTTTATCTTGGACTGCTTATGTACCTCTTGTCTGTACTTAGTCTGGTCAAGGCTGCAGCTGATCCTCCCTCTCAGACACGTTAAGAACCCTGGCAGCATCCAGGCTCTTGCAGAGCTCTGAGAGCTTTCAGTTCTCCTGCCTTTTGCAGAAGTACATCTCTACTGCTGAATGAGAGGGGTGATTTCCCATTCTGACTGGCCCCTGAGCAAGAGGGGTGAGAAATGTCTGTCCAGGGTCACACTTCAGTGCTCTCCCTGATCTTACACTCATTATTCAAACCTGTGCTCTTCTCTGCAGTGCTGATTGTGTCAGGAAATGAAGGTATGGTTGCTGACTGAAGTGCAGCACTGTACAGTCTATTCCATTACACAGTGGTTTCTTTTCTTTCCTGGACACACAGATTTGTTCTCAGCCCACTGGATAAAATGGAGTAACATGGCACTTAAACACAAGAAAATACTGAGGCACTCTGAGAGTAGAGCCAAGCTGAGTCTGCTGTTCTGGAGACATGGAACACAGTCCATAGAAATAAGACAGGGCTGTATTCAAACCTTGTTTATCTCCCCTCACTTTAAACATCTCAGCCTGAGCTGCTTACTCTAACAATAGTCACAGAACACTCAACAGCAAGAGAGAGGACTTCCAGGGTCCAGTTCATCACAAGTATTTTAGATATTGATCTTAGAGCTGGACTACAGAGGCAGGCTGGATCACCACATTAGACAGCTCCAGGTGTCTGAATTTGGACAGGTGACTCCCATCCTAAGCAGGCATCTTGGAGAGAGCTGGCATGGCTTAGCCTCCAAGTGGAGGCTTCACTCTAGCTGCTTTTCTCTCTTGAGAGCAGAGGCCTTGTATATTATTTGTCTCTTGAACTTAGACTCTACAGAGGTGTGGCTGGTAAAAGGCTTTTGGGGTAAATCACCTTCATCCACCTTGGAGGGCTCCATCTATAGTAAAGCCAAACTGTCCAGCAAAATAGCATCATAAAACATGTACAAGCCTGCACAGGATCACAGGATTAGCCAGGCTGGAAAAGACCTCAAGGTGCCACACACATTTGCTTGCTGCTTGAGCAACTCACTGCCACCTCTGCACCTCTGGGTAGAAATCTTGCTTGGGGTGCATTGGCAAAGCTGTGTAGGAGATTTTCTGGTCACAAAGGGAGTGCCCTAAGTTGTGGTTGGCATAGATCAGAGTCACAGAATGAACCAGGTTGGAAAAGACCTCTAAGATCATCCAGTCCAACCTATCACCTAACCCTTCTAATTAACTAACCCATGGCACTAAGTGCCTCATCCAATCTCCTCCTTAACACCTCCAGGGATGGGCACTCCACCACCTCCCTGGGCAGCCCATTCCAATGCCAATCTCTCTTGCTGGGAAAAACTTCTTCCTAACATCCAGCCTGAACCTGCCCTGGCACAGCTTGAGGCTGTTCTGTCCTCTTGTTCTGTCCCTGGATGCCTGGCAGAAAAGCCCAACCCCAGCTGGCTACAACCTCCCTTCAACAACCCAGAAAACAGGAGCAGGGGTCACAAGGCTGTGGTTATCCACAGACAGTTTGCAAGGTGAGGAACAGGTCTGCTGAAGAAATGTGTAAGCTGTTGTCCAACAAAACAGCCAGAGGAGCCTGGTGAGCAATTTTCTCCCAGGTTTCATCCACTGACCTGGGAAACCCTTCCCAGCAGTTTCAGTAGGAAGCCTTCTAGCTCAGCCTAGCTACTCTGATATGTCATCTCAAGAATATTTCCCTTGCCATAAAGGGAATTCTAACATGTCCAAAAGGATAATCCCCCCATCTGCTTCAGATGTGCCTGGCTCTGTGAAGAGGAGGCAGGCAGTGTTAATTTTGCAGAGCATGCTTTTCCAATGAAATTAGTTTCAATCATTTCAGCAGCCTGGGGGCTGCTTTTCACTTTCTAGCACACATTTCTAGTCAGTTAAAAAACCTCAGGGGAGTCTCTCCCTTCCCCCCTACCAGCTAAGAGGGTTGATTATTTTGCATCCAACACACCTTATACAACTCACTCTGTTCCTCATGCTTATGTGATGAAAACCAAATTGGAACCACAGGCACCTGCATGAGAACCAGACCCAGAGACTCCACAATACCTCAATCCCTACAATACAGGAGAGTTTTGTAACTTCATCACAGGGATTCCCAAATGCTGGGGATGGAACAGAGAGGCCACACAACCTGCCAGGTTTGCAGGAGAACCTTGTGAAGCTACACCTGTGTGTGTGTGTGGGGAATGCTCACAGAGTCATGAAGGAACTGCTGGAGTAAAGCAAGACCTCTCCTCTGACTGAGCTTGGCTCTCCTGGGCGTCCCTCCTCTGGGTGACTCTGCTTCTTCTCACCAGCAGCAAATCCTGGCTGTTCACTTTCCTTGTGCTACTCTAAGTGTATTACAAGGCAACAGGAATCAGAAAAGGTCCCCGTGGTACACAGTGGATTTCAGAATTGTCACAGCTGTCATCAGCCAAAGACTGCTTTACAGATTAAGAAAGAAAAGGAAGCCATTAAAAAGAAAAAGGAAAAAAAAAAGTGTAAAAAGTAATAATAAAAAAAATGTTTTGGCTAGGGTCAAAAATATGGGATCAGTATCAGCCAGCTCTGTGGCCCCAGCCCTGCACAGAATTAAGCACAGACTTCATTTCTCTTGCTGGGGGTGCTCCTGCTCATTGGCACACTCAAAGAGGAGCACAGGGATCAGTGTTTGCAGGGCCACACTCAGTTGTTTGTCAAATGAAAGTTCTGCTGCAGCCTGGTTAAAAAACCCTTCTGACTCATCCAATGTATTCACTGAATAAATAAAATGTACTCAGGACTGCAGCCTGAGCAGCATGAACTCTCAAACAGACCAAAGCCCTGCCCAAGCCCTCACATCTGTTTTCCCAGACCATGGATGCCTCTTGCAGCCTCTCCACCCTGTTTGGAGCCCTCGTCCCAAGCTAGGGTGTCAGCAATGGTGCCCTGCTAAAAGTATGATCCAGCTAAAGCCATGATAAACAGCTTTAAGGCAGGATGCACAAATCCAGGCTGGCTGCAGAGTAGGTTGAGGGTAGCTCTGAAGAAAGAGACTTGGAGGTGTTGATTGATGAGAAGCTCAACAATAGCTGGCAGTGCCCTCATGCAGCCCAGCAGGCAGCTGTGTGGTGGGCTGCATCAAGAGGAGTATGGCAGCAGGGCAAGAGAGGGGATTCTGCCCCTTTGCTCTGCTCTGCTGGGACCTCACCTCCAATCCTGCCTCCAGTGCTGCTGTCCCCAGCAGAAGGAGGAGACAGAGCTCCTGGAGTGATTTCAGAGAAGGGCCACAAAGATGATCCAAGGACTGGAGCAGCTCTGGTGTGAGGGCAGGCTGAGGGAGCTGGAGGTGTGCAGCTTGGAGAAGAGAAGGCTCTGGGGGGACCTCAGAGCTGCCTGCCAGTAGCTGAAGGGATCCTACAGGAAGGCTGCAGAGGGACTTTTCATAAAGATGTCCAGTGACAGGACAAGGGGGAATGGTTTGAGAGAGAGTAGGCTTGGATCTTAAGAAGGTCATTGGTATGAGGCTGGTGAGACTCCAGAAGAGGTTGCCCAGGGAGGCTGTGGATGCCTTCTCCCTGGGGGTGTTCAAGGCTGGGCTGGATGAGGCCTTGAGCAGCTGAAACTAGTTGAGAGATGTCCCTGCTCATGGCAGGGAGGTTGGAGTAGATGAGCTCTAAAGTGCCTTCCAACCTGAGCCATTCTATCAATGTCTTTTGTTCCAAAATAAGGAGACCAAAGCACGCTGGAGGAAACCTTTGAAGCCACCAACAAAGCTCACATTGCTCAGAGCAGGTACAGGATTTCAGTCCAAGCACTTTCTGAATGCCTAAGATTCTAATAGCATATTTTAGCTTTACCAGTGGTTTCACATCAAAGAGCTGCTCTGCCATGCTGAATTGGTACCAAGGCACCAGAGCTGAAGAGCAGCCAAGAGGTTTCCAGGCCACGGTGCCTGCTGGAGCACACTGGTGACTGTTTGACAGCTTCACCTATCTGGATCCTTGCAAGGCTGAGTGTGATCTGGCTCTCCTAGCTCTGCTTCTCATCACCAGCTGGTATTTTTCTTCACAATAAGTTTAGAACCCTCTGTGGTGTTAAAATTTGAAGGGATATCCCACAGTAAGTATTGAATTTATGAAACCATATGGCTCATTGTAATGAAGTCAGCTGCTCACATCATGAAATCATTACCTGTCCCTTGGAAAAAAAAAAAAGGAATTGGCTTGATGTACACATATATATATCTATATTTGTCATACAGATATATATATTTACTTATTTCTTAGTCTTATTTAATGTTTTGCACATCCAGGATTCTGATGTGGCTCTTCCCATCCTTTTTCCATGCCTCTTTTACAATAAAAGCTCAGCCTCTGCCCAGATTTTTGCTGCTGAGCGTGCCAGTTGTCCAAGAAAAAGTCTTAAAACACAAAGAATGGGAGTTTTACTGCCTTTAGTCTAAGAAAGCTCACAGTGAGATTTGCCTAAGATAAAATGTACAAGTTATGGCACTATAAAAGCAGTAATGGCAACGGGATAGACTTTTTCTAAGCAAAACTAACATTCTCTGTACCCAACTGGTCATGGTTGTGTCATTTAGTCACATCTAATAAACAATTCCACAGAGGAAAAAGCATACCAATGTTAATCATCAAGTCTATCATAAAAGTGCCACTGGAATAAAGAAAATTGACAAAGACAAGTGATGGTGAAAGCTGTGCCTGCACTGGAGGTGGAGTTAAAAGGGAAGGAGGCAGAAGGCATTGCAGTCATTCTGCACATCAGGAGCAGGATTGAATCACAAACCAGGGATTACACAGTAGGGAACTGAGACCTCTGCACCTTCTCGCATGCAATCACAAGGCTACATCTCTCCAGACCTCCTCTCCAGGACCTTCCTGGCAGAATCAGGGAGGAGAAGTATACTTGAGCTTTCCAGGCTGCAGGGATGCATTTCCCAAAGCATGCACTGCAGCAGTGCCCTGCAGCTCGCTCTGTGGGACATGGCCAGCTCGGGGCTGCCTCGTGTCTTGTCTGCAGTTTCTTCAGACACAGCTGGTTTAATAGTAATGATGGTATGAGCATATCTGAACAAGATAGAGGTTGATTTCCTTCAGTTCTGTGGAGAGGGATGTGTAGCTCAGCATAATGAAACCATTACAAGAACCAATCTTCCCTCAAATGAAGATAGGAGCAGGTTGGAATGAGAATCTTGCAGCCACATGGACAGAGAAAACAGTCCACTCAGAACATGGGGATGGAAGGTAGCACGTTCCTTTCATCTCCCACTCACTAATTATGCTTAACTACAGGCCCAGGCCAGTTTTCACTCCAGGCAGTCAAAAGTGTCCTGTTAACTTCAGTGGTCTGGGAGCAAAACTCTCTGGAGCAAAGCAATCCACGTGGCACCTTGAATCGTCGGAGACTCTACCGTGTACTAGAGCAAGTTTCAATGCTTTGAACCCACAACAGAGAAAAGCATTTTCAGCCAGGGGGAGGAAAGGAGGTAAACTGAGCTTTTCTCAGTTGGAAGTTATTCCTCACATACAGAAGCAGTAAAAAAAAGTGAAATAAAAGGGCTTTGAAGGACGGAGAGGAAACACTCAGCTCTCACAGATCTGTGTTGTGATTGCTTTGTGCTGCAACCTCTCCTAACACGTCACACAGCGCTTTCAGGAGGCTGCAGAGATGTGATAAAACAGATGCAGCAGATGCAGGAAATACAGCACTCCTCACAGGACAGGCTTTTGGGGGTAATTCAGTTTATTAATGGTGTGTATTATGGAATAACAAGTTGCAGATGATCATTAAAACTTATCCTTAACAGACATTCCTTGTGTTCGTCTTTTTTGTTGTTTCCATAGCAGGGATGAGAGAAGTTTGCTGTAGCCTGAGAGTTCTGAGTTCCCAGGGCTCACATTTGTATGTCTGACTTGTGATTTAAAAGCAAGCATTATTTTAAAGGGTGGCTTAATTAAGAAATAATAACGAAAGAATTCTGCCACAAGAAGAGCTTTGTGATGTGATCTATTCCGAGGGCAGATTCGGCTCCAGGAATCTCCTCCTCTTATTCTCCACAGTGCAAGCAAATTTCTACTCCTGTTAGAGATTCATTGCTGTCCTCAGAGCACACACTGAAGCTTCTCATCTTTGCCTTCTAGTCCACCCAGCCTCAGCACTGGGGATTTAGGAGGAGACCCAGGGGCTCTCCTGCTGTGCTCATTTGCTCCTTCTGATCCCATTAGAAAGCTCCATAGTGCTTGCAAGTGCAGGCAGCCAGAGTGCAGGTAAAAGCCTACCAGGGAGCAACAGTAACTGCAGTATAGTATAAAAAAATCAATCCTTTATTCCCTGTCTGTGGGCAATGCAGTCAAAATCAGGGAATATTTGCCATGACCAATGACAAGACAAGCCTGGGAGTATGAGCTGTGTAAAGGAAAGGATAAAGGCTACTATGAGGAGAGCCTGAGGGAGCTGGAGCTGTGCTGCTTGGAGAAGAGGAGACTGAGAGGTGATCTCAGCAATGGTTATAAAGATGAAAAAGTGAGTGCCAGGAGGTTGGAGCCAGGCTCTGCTGAGTGATACCCAGTGCCAGGCCAAAGGGCAATGGGTGGAAGCTGAGGCATAGGAAATCCCATTTAAATATGAGGAGGAATTTTTTCCCTGTGAGAGTGACAGAACCCTGGAACAGGCTGCCCAGGGGGGTTATGGAGTCTCCCTCTCTGGAGATATTCAAACTCTGCCTGGATATGTTCCTGTGTGATCTGCTCTAGGAGATCCTGCTCTGGCAGGGGGGGGTTGGACTGGATGAGCTTTCAATGCCCCTTGCAGCCCCTGACATTGATTCTGTGATTCTGTAATTCTGTGAAAATGGAACAAAAATCCTGGCTGCATTCTGAAAGAAGGTCCACAAGGTGAATGCGTCTACATCAGCTAAACCTCATGTCTCTAAACCCTGGACCACAGGATGATGGCGTTTGGTGATGCCCAAGCAAATCTCCAGACAGGAGCTTAGAATGACAGGGAAGTTGGGGGAAAAGTGAGGGGATTCAGTTGAGAAGAAGAGAGAGAGATGGAGCATTACATTTTCTTTTCTGTCAGAGATAGTAGCAGCTGACTCTGAAGTCCTGTGCTGCGTTTCAAAGCACAACTTACATTTCCAGCCAAAGCATACAGAAAACCTTCTCCTGCACAGGAAGAAAATTACTGCCTAGAGGACTTTTGGATTTGCTGCCTCTGAGAGCTCACAAGAGTAGCTCAGACTCTCTAAAGACTAGATTAGGCAATGTCTGTCCAAACTAGCTTATCCTGTGAGCACAAGACAAACTAAGCCTCTAAAGTGGCCATCAGACCACTTGGGGTCTCTCGCAGGCCTGGTCTTCAATTATCCTGTGCCACACAAGTGCTGTGCAGGACAAGATGATGTAGGTCCAGGCAGAACTGGGGAGGTGGCATTTGTAAAGAGAATAGAGATGGTGGAGGGTTGATAGACCAGCTGAATGCCAAGCTGTTAATGCCATGTGCGTGTCGCCAAGTCCACTGCTGGCAGCGCTCGGTGCCAGGCGCCCCTGAACCAAATGTGTGCAGCAGGGAGGTGGTTGGCAGACAGGGTAAACAGCAACAAATGTGAGGGAGGCAAAATGCAAATACAACGGTAACCACTGTCAGTGCCACACTGCAGATGTGACAGATGTGAAACCCTAGAAGTGCTAAATGTACCCAAAATAAAAAGACACAGATGTCCTGACAGCAGGCAATCTGTGTGCTGCTTCTCCCTGCCAATTCCATATAGCACTTTGTAGTCCCCAGCTGTGAGCCCACACAGATAGATGCAGACTCAAAAGTTAAAACTCAATCAGCCCCAAGCTTCTGTGCCCCAACAGGCAGCAGTGACGTCACTCCAAGTGGCAGTGCCTGCTGGCGTGGCATTCATGGCTAGCTGCAACTTGGGGCTGCTCGACTCAGAGGAGAGGAAAGACAAAAGCGCCGAACAATCTCAGTGCCAAGAAGTGTTGCTGATCGTGCTGCAGAATGTGGTGACCACTGCCTCCATCAGACAAGGTGTGCACAATTCCTGCATGTGCCCAGCTGTGGTGTGCACAGTTCCTTTATCAGCTCAGTCATCACCTGCCAAAACATCAGAGCAGGGATGAAGGACAATCTATTGACTGTTGCTGCCAGGACCCTGCTCACTGCGTCACCTACCTCTGCCGAAGAAGTCCATACTAGTAGGGACCATGCACTGCAGTGTCTGGCCTGGTTAAGTGGAAGCAGGATTCTAAACTTGCTTCAATACCTGCTAGAGTATCTTCAATACCCACTAGAGGTAAATATTTGCCTTTACAGTTGAGAAGAAATGCAGCAGGGAATGCAACATAAAGAGTGTGTTCTGTGCCGAGCCCTTATCCGCTCGCACAGCAGCGATCCAGGACAGCAGAGCAAGCAGCACTTCTCCATAGGCAACGAGGGAGGAAGCCAAATGAAGCCTGTGTCAGTGCCAGGCTTGCCCAGGCTCAGCTAAGGGTATCTCAAGGCAGAAGGGCAGCAGATGTGGGTTCTGAGCAAAGGAAGAAAGTCACAACTGCAGGCAAAGCCTCGAGCACCGTGAGGCCATTTGATCTCCAGTATGCAGTGGGTGCTGCCTACCCCATGCTTACACCATGGAGTATCCAAATGTGCTTGATTAGCACTGCAGGCCACAGCACCATGTGCAATACAAAGGAGCTCCAAGCCTTCTGTGCCTTCAAAGGCAGAGAGGGCACAACCCAATTAATCCCAGGTGACAAAAGCCTATCCATAAGCAGCATAAACATCCTGACAGCCCCTGGAAGTGAACCATTGTCCCACAGAGCCAGAACCATTGGCACCCTGTGCTGGTTTGAGGCTAATTGGAATATTTTAATGAAAAGAATTATATTATAGGCTGTGAAAAGCAAACACTGCTGATGTCTGCTTCACTCATAGGCTTGCTGAGATGTATAAGAACAAGGACACAAACATAGACAAGACACACAGAGAGTCTTGTTCTCTCTAGCTGCTGGCTTGGTCTGGACCTCTTTGCTAACCTAACTAACCACTCTGCTTCTAATCCCCCTTGCCTATCCTCCAAACTCACCTTGCATGTAAGCCAAACCCTGGGGTAAGGCAGAGGGGTGGGAAGAAGGTGGAAGGGTGGTTGGGAGCCCCTCCTGGGGACTCTGATTTCTGGGAGGGGAATTGTGTTTCTGTATTTCCTTTAACTTGCATATTTCTGTAACTATTCCTGTCTATTGTGTATATCTCTGCTTGTATATTGTGCTGAGCTGTAAATAGAGCTTCAGTCCTTAACTTCCAGCTGGCTGAGTCTAGTCTGGGGGATTTTATAAAGTGTGGGGGGGTAGGGAACTCCCAAACCATCACCTACCCAGAGCCAGGAAAGCGCTGGCACCACAAAGGTGCTTCCCAGCTGCGGGAGTGCTCTCAACAAAGACCACTGCCCAGCACACAGCTGGGAAGAGCCAGGGCCTGCAGCAGTGCTCAGAAATGGGCAGCTGATAAAGAGAGATGTGAGAAAGCTGTGTGAATATGGTGTTAGTGTCACCCAATCCGGCGTGTAACCACTCTGGTATGTGGTTTATATAGCACTCACGCATAGCACTCGTGTAATATTCCAAGCCCTATGCGTGCTGCTCCAGCAGTACCACACATGCACACAAGACCACAATCAAAAACATATCTTCCTGGCCAAGCCTGACAACCTCTAGCCTGTGTATTGCAACCACCCGCACACATATGACGTGATGCTAACAGCTGCCATTGCATCACTGCTGAGCACTTCAAGGGACCAGCACACGTTTCCCTCGGAGAGAGGGAATCTTCACACAGGCTCTCAGCAGCGCTGCAAGCAGATGGCGAACTGCACACAGGAGGAAAAGCTTGAGGAAGCACCCAGCACAAAGGCAGAGCGATCAAATATGCTGCTGATGGGTCTGGCTGATGGAATGTTTCATGAGGGAAACACAGCAGCCAAAGCTATCCCGGCCATTAAAAACAGGCTGCATGGCAGAGAGGCTCGGAGCACTTAATAGCTGGGGGGGTTGCCACTTGTGAATAGTGCTCTTGGGCAGTCCTGTCCAGGATCACAGATCACAGAATCACAAGATCACAGGATGTCAGGGGTTAGAAGGGACCCAAAGAGCTCATCCAGTCCAACCCCTCTGCCACAGCAGGAGCAGACAATCCAGTTCAGGGCACACAGGAACACATCCAGACAGCCCTTGAAAGGCTCCAGAGAAGGAGACTCCACAACCTCTCTGGGTAGCCTGTGCCAGGGCTCTGGGACCCTTCCAGGCAAGAAGTTGCCCCTTGTGTTGATCTGGAACCTCCTGTGCTGCAGCTTCCATCCATTGCTCCTTGTCCTATCCCAGGCAACAAGTGAGCAGAGCCTGTCCCCCCACTCCTGACCTCTAGCCCTCAGATATTTATAGACATTGATTAGATCCCCTCTCAGTCTTCTCTTCTCCAAATAAGCATCCCCAGGTCCCTCAGCCTCTCCTCACCAGGCAGTGCTCCAGTCCCTTCATCATCCTCACAGCCCTCCCTTGGACCCTCTCCAACAGATCCCTGTCCCTCTTAAACTGGGGAGCCCAAAACTGAAAGCAGTACTCAACATGGATTTGCTGCAAGTGTTGCCACTGGTAGAAAACCATGGTCCAACCCAATACACAGCATGTAACATTCTTCCTTCCTTCTTTACCTGGTCTCTTGGATGTGACAGGGGCAAGCAAAACTTGTCATATCATTAACAGATGTAGCTTAGATATGGTAGCCTTGATATGTTGAAAATTCGTTCCACTATTCTGGCAAATATGCTGCTCCTAGATGTGGTGATGATGGTGGATGTGATCCTGAGCTCTACAGGACTGACAGGGTTCACCCAGAAATCAAATGACCAAAACAATGATAGAATATTTAACCAAGAGTAATGAGAGAGTTAAACTATTTGTCTTACGATGGCAGGGCTGCACTAGAAGCCAGAGGTAGCTGCAAGAGATCTGGTGTGTGCACTGAACTGGGTAACAACCCTTGCTGTGTGCACTGGGATTTGTGTTTTGCTGTATGGCACTTGTGTCCCTACAGTGGCAGCAGTTCTGCCACAGGCCAGCCTGTGCTCACAGCAAGGCTTTCATCCCACCCTGCAATCATCTCTGTTCCTGCATGCCAGGCAGCAGAGCTGCACACCTGCCTTCACTTAGTTGCCTGCATTCCTTCTCATCTCTCCAGAACCCATCCTAATCTACAGAAGGGTTAGCCTGTGAGTGTTACCTGGACAGCAATGCTCTTGAGCATTTCCCTCTTTGCTGAGCACAGTAATCCCAGGAATCTGCCATTTCTGGGCCAGCTTCTGCTGCTTTCCAAGCTGCAAGCAGCAGTGGCTCACAGGACCTATGTCACACCTGTGTGGCCCCTGGAACCAGAAAGCTCCATCTGTCCTCCAACATTACACCTGTAGGATTCCTAGAACCAGACAGCTTCATCTTTCCTCTAACATCACATCTGTAGGATCCCTGGAACCAGAAAGCTCCATCTGTCCTCCAACATTACACCTGTAGGATTCCTAGAACCAGATAGCTCCATCTTTCCTCCAACATCACATCTGTAGGACCCCTGGAACCAGAAAGCTACATCTCTCCTTCAACATCACACCTGTAGGGCCCCTGGAACCAGAAAGCTCCATCTTTCCTCTAACATCATACCTGTGAGACCCCTGGAACCAGAAAGCTACATCTCTCCTATAACATCACACCTGGAACCAGAAAGCTCCACCTCTCCTCCAACATCACACCTGTAGGACTCCTAGAACCAAAAAGCTCCATCTTTCCTCGAGAGCTTCTCTCCACCTGTGACACAGACTTTCTCACAAGCCAAAGCCAGGCTGGCCACTGGCACACCTGAGTGCTCCTTGCAGCAGCCCCAGGCAGCACAGCAGTCAGCTGGAGCGGGACACAAAGCTGTCCCCACCAGCTCTGCCCCACGAGCAGATCCGGGCTCTGGCGGTGGTGGTGTGCGAATGGCGCTGGTGTTAACGAGCCCAGTTGTGCCTCGTGTGCATCTCCTCTGCAATTCTGCTCAGAAACACCACGAGAAACTCAGAGCATGTACTATTGATGCTGATTATTAGAAGCAGATGTTGGTGCTGCTTTGCTGAGATCTCCCAAGTGTCCTGTCCTTTTATGATGTGTGGCATGTGTTTGCAGTGTGTATGTCTCTATATCACATGCAAATAAAAGGTTACTTTCACCATTTGTGTTGTGTTCATTGATAATGAGGACCTTACAACCCCTTTCTGTGGTCTTGCCCCTGCAGATGTTGACTGTGGAGCTGAGGTAAGCATCTGTGGCAACGCATAGGGCTGCTGTATGGTGTACATGTGTGGACATCTGGCAGGAGTGATGGAGAGAGTCAGGGCAATAGCAGTGCTCTGAGCTGCCTCCTGGCACTGGCAGCTAGGATGTCTGCCTTGCCTGTAGACATACAGCTCAGCACTGCCCAGGGAGGTGGTGGAGTCACCATCTGTGGACATGTCAAGAAACCTGTGGCCATGGTACTTGGGGAGACAGTTCAAAGGCCACGGTGGTGTTTTAAAGTCATGGTGCTCTTTTTAAGTCAGGCAGGTTGACTGCTCCTGGTCAAACCTACTTCTTCTTGGTTCAGACTCTTTATTCAGTGACACTTTCATAGAATCATAGAATGGTAAGGTTGGAAGGGACCTCAAAGATCATCCAGTTCCAACCCCCTGCCATGGGCAGGGACACCTCCCACTAGCACAGGTTACTCAAGGCCTCATCCAACCTGGCCTTGAACAGCTCCAGGGAGGGAGCAGCAACAACCTCCCTGGGCAACCTGTTCCAATGCCTCACCACCCTCACTGTAAAGAACTTCCTGCTAACATCCAGTCCAAATCTTCCCTCTGCCAGTTTAAACTCATTTATTTCCCCGTTTCAATGGGGAAGTCTCCTTTAACACATTCAAGACATAGAATCATAGAATCATAGACTCATAGAATGGTAAGGTTGGAAGGGACCTCAAAGATCATCCAGTTCCAACCCCCTGCCATAGACAGGGACACCTCCCACTAGAACAGGTCACTCAAGGCCTCATCCAACCTGGTCCTCAACACCTCCAGGGAGGTGATCACATTGGGTGATTCTGTGCTCCACAACCTCCCTGGGCAACCTGTGCCAGTGTCTCACCACCCTCACTGCAAACAACTTCCTCCTGCCATCCAGTTTCAATCTCCTCTCTGCCAGTTCAAACCCATTGCCTCTTGTCCTGTCACTGCAAGACCTTTATAAAGAGTCCCTGTGCTGCATCTCCGTGAACTTCTTGCACTTGATGCCCTAAGTACAAATGATTATTCAGTCCCTCAAATAATTACTCCTTTTAGATGCAAACAGCAGGAATGAAAACCACCCCTTCAGTCAGCAGGCAAGTTTGCTTATGTAAAATCATACACACAATTATCCTCCAATTTTAAAATGCCATAGCTCTATGTACAGCTGAAAAACAACTCAAGCCAAGCCCCAGGAGCATTTAAAACGTGCATCTGGAATATGTGGGATTTTTATGGTTACAAATTCTTTCATTCCAAAAAAAGGCTCAAAATCTCTCTATAGGAATTTGTATATGGAAAGGAGATTAAGTGGCAGCGTAGCCTGGTCACAGGCTACAGCTGATATGCCTAAAAGTTTTTTCAAATGCCCCATAAAAGCTATTTTTATATTGCATGTACTCAACTTTTATTGGGTACCTTTTACAGCATATTGTGTGCTTGAAAAGTGAATTATTTAGGGGGTTTTTTTGTGGTTTTTTTTTCACCCCTTCCTAGGCTAGAAGATCAGACATTTTGGTCTGTGGGACAGTGCTGTCCCAATTGTCCCAGCTGGAAATGGCTGAAGCCTTGGTTTTAAGCTAGAAAAGCCAACCCCTCTGTGTCACTTCAAAGCCCTGCCTACTCTTTATTTGCCAAATCAAGCCCATTCTTTGCACCTTAAGCCAGGGTGGAGTAATGAGGGGGAGGGAATGGCAATTATGGCTCAAGAGAATAGGAGAAAATACAGAGGACGAGCAAGGTGCAGCTTGTAATAGTCAGCATGAAGCAGGACATGCAATGAGGAATGGGGCAGGTGCTCCCCTGGGATTTGAGTATTAGAGCTGAGAAGTGTTTCTCTTCCTTTTTAACATTCAGGATGCTGGGAAGGAAAAAAAAATGGATGAAAAGCTTGTCTATGACCCCTTAACACAAGTAATGTGGGGGAAATTGAGGGGCTGTGGATCACACAGAGCCTGTCTCACTGAGCTATGCCTGCCAGACAAGAAATCAAACACAATACTAAGTTCTACCCCATTTGGGGAGGCTGAGGGGGTCTGTCAGTGAGGATGCAGCTTGCTCCCCACCACCCAGCCACCGTGCCCAGGAACCTGCTCCTGCAGAGGTGGTGTCCATGCTGTTATTGCAGCCACCAGTGGCACGACTCCAACACCTGGCTTTCCCAAACAGGCTGGGAGGCTTACTCCTGGCAAAGCCAGGGGGGTGCAAAGCAAAGGGGAAATCCCAGCCCACTTGTGATCTCCACCATCCAGTGACTGGCAGCACAGTGCCCATCAGGAATCACCATTATCTGAACACACAGCAAGGATCGGACCTGAAGGAAAGCCTCACCCATGAGGTCTGGCTGAAGCCAGCCTGGCCTGGCACAGCCCCATGTGGCTGCCGGGGCCTGGCCAACCGCCCTGCTGCCAGGGTATGCTCTGCAGAGGGCAGAGAGGACAAAACAACAACAGAACTTTCCTTTGGTGCTGGTGACTCAGGCTGGGTCAGCAGCCAGACACGGCTGGGTGCGGGCACTGCTAATGACACCTTGCTCTTGCACCGGGTGGAGCTGCCCTTCCCCTCTCCCGCCACACCATGGGGCTCCCTCCGAGGCCACAGTGTCTGTCCTGAGGGTCCTGGCCACAGGCATGGCCTCAGCCAGGTGGAGGGCAGTGAGGTCAAGGCAAAGAGGTTCCTCTCCTTCCCTTGACAAACCAGTTCCCAGCCGCAGGAGGCACCAGGACATCCTCAGCCCATGCGTGCGGAGCTGGGGAGGAGAGCCGATGGTAGAGCTCAGGAAGAGACAGTTGTGGTGTCATCCAACAGCACTCACTCTCTCACTGGGTTGGGTAAGGCACCTTTGAATCACCAGATGAGGATCTGGATGCAAATGTGCCCCTTATGCAACAGAGGTGAGTAAGATTCCGTGCTGCCTGCAGCCTCCTTTCCAGGCAGTGAGGTTGCCTTCTCCACACGATGAACTTGAATGCCAAATATTAATAACAAAACCAATTATCTCCACCCTATCATCAAGGTGTGTCACAGCTGATTCCTGTTTAACATCCAGGTTTCTACTGCTCAGGAATCCTTCCTGCAATCCTGGGCTCCAGCTGTATCAGTTCTGTGAGTGAGTAAGGAATGACAAAAATCCTGAAAGACTTCCTGGCCTCTGAGCTCATCTGGATCCTCTTCCATGGTTTGCTGGGGGAAAAAAAAAAAAAGGAATTGGAGTTCCAAAGATAGAATGGTTGGAGTAATTCTTGCAAAACTAGCCTAGCTCGAGCATCAAAGCACTTCCTTTAGGTAAGAACTCACCCCCAGCAAGCTCCAAGTGCATAAATAAAGTTTTTTCCCAAACAAAAGCAGTGGCTCACACAATAGGGCTCTGTACAGATCACAGCTGACACTCCCCCTGCCCTAGCCGCAAGCTCCTCTGTACGTTCCAGCACTTAGCCTGATCAAAGAGCATCAGCAATGTTTTTTTCAGAATGTAAATCATGTGAAGAATCACAAAGCAGCTGAAAACACACTCATTAACAGTGATTAATTCTGGGATGTTTTAATCTGTTGAGGTTGCAACCCATTCCTGGTTAAGCTTTTGATTCCTGCATTTGATGACAGGTCAGTAGGACCAGAGCGTTCTGCATCTTTTTAAGTGCCTCTCCTTAGAAGGGCCTGGGCAGCACTCACTGGTGGGTATGAAGTCTTGCTTACAGCTAGCTCCAGATCTCTGCAGTGATCTGATCTACAAGGAGCAACCAAATGGGGATTCATCATGCTTCAGAAGAGAAAAAGGAGATGAGTACTGCGGACAGTTTTGGGAGNCATCCTGTGAGCCTGTGACCTTAAAAGAGTGTTCAACTATCTTACAGAAATGTAGAGAGAAGAGGAGGGCAGAATTCTTCCTGGAGGTACACTGGGAAAGGGCAAGAGGCAGCAGACACAAACAATACAGGGAAAATTTGATTAGATATCTGATTAGATGTGAGGAACAAAATGTTCACAAAGCAGGAATAGAAGACTGGGGCAGGTTGCCCTCAGAGGTTGTTTCTCCTTTGACATACTCAGCAGGATGTGACTCTTAACAGCCTGACCTAACTTCAAAGTTGGCCTTCCCCCAAAGAGAGGCTGGAGCAGATGAGATGGCCTCCAAACATGCCTTCCATCCTGCAGTATTTGATTAATCCATGATACTATGAAAAGGGGGTAGTAGCTGTGGATAGTGACAGTCTGGTACCTCATCATTTTATACTCAAATAGCCAAGGAGAAAGAAAAAGTTAAGGGTAGGGAGGAGGTATTATAAAAGATAGACTTCTGTGAGAGAAAAGGGAGAAGAGAGAACAAAAATGGAGAAAAAAGTCAAAGTGAAAGAGCACAGAAGTAGCTCATCTAAACAGAAACAGATTCTCATTCCTGTCAGAACACCTTTCAAGCACACTGACCAGGCAAAGAAGGGGCAGGGGGTAGGCACACTCACTTCAAAGCACATCACTTTGAACAGGGGGAAAATGTGTCTTAATGCAAACCTCAATTCAGTCTGCTGCTCTGAAAGGACCAATGGCTCCAGCATGAAGGTCCCTCTCAAAAATGCAGCTTTACTTTCATTTGACTAACAGACTTACACATAAAAATTAGCTTTTAAATTGCTGGGGGACAATGGCAATAGTCATTACTGGGCTAGCAATAATAGCTCCTGCAGTTCATCACAGGTTGTGTGGAGGTTCATCTCACCCCCAGCTGAACCTTCAGCCACCAGAGATGGTTAACAAAATGCAGTCCATGGTCTCTATTCCCTTGCTGGGAATTATCCACATGCAGATTGGGTTCTCATCCCAACACCTGAGGGTTCCTGAGCTCCTCCTGCACTGCCTACAGGCAAGGTGCTTCTCTGAGCTGTGAGGGTTTGAGACTAATTGGAATATTTTATGAGCGAAATTAGATCATTGGCTCTGAAAAGAAAATGATGTCCATATCACCCCTTTGCTCTGCTGAGCCACATTAAAACAAGGGCACAAACATAAATAAATCAGTCTCTGCCTGGCTGTTGCCATATTAACTCTTCTGCCTGAGCCTGCATATTCCCAACTAATCATTCTACTGCTAATACCTCTTGCTGACCTTTCCAGCTCACCCTGTACATGAGAGAGATTCTGAGATAAGGGAAAGGATGGAAAGAAGGTGGAGAGGTGGTTGGGAACCCCTCCTGGGCAGCCTGGCTTCTGGGAGGGGTTTTGTATCACTGTATTACTTTTTACTTGCATAATACTGTATATAGTTCTAAATATACCTGTATATGTTGTGTATATTTTGCTTGTCAGTTGTGCAAAGCTATAGATACAGCTTCATTCCTTAACTTTCAG
>WBNM01036419.1:0-11941 GCA_013399055.1 Ramphastos sulfuratus | reverse complement strand
TGTTAGGAAGAAGTTGTTTGCAGTGAGGGTGGTGAGACACTGGCACAGGTTGCCCAGGAAGGTGTTCAGGACCAGGTTGGAGGAGGCCTTGAGTGACCTGTACTAGCGGGAGGTGTCCCTGCCTATGGCAGGGGGTTGGAGCTAGATGATCTTTGAGGTCCCTTCCAATCTTACCATTCTATGATTCTATGAATTTCCTTTGCTGGTGGTGAGGTGGAGAAGCTCCACCTCAATTTCCCTTGCTGATGGTGAGGTGAAGAAGTTAGCTGCAGGAAGTGCCACCCAGAAAACGCCATAAACCAAATGAAAAGCAACCATTTGGAAAGGGAAGCCAAGGACTGAATGGGATGGGAAGCCACTAATCATTTTCCTTCCCTTCCTCTATCCTTAATGATAAGTAAGTATGAGTAGAAGCTTCGTCATCAGAGAGTTGCATGATGCCCTCTTTGCCTTGGGTTGGATGGTATCCATTTGAGAGAAACACCACAAGGACTGGAAATAATTGGTACCTCTTACAACATATGCAGAGCCTGCCTGGAACACAATGTCTCAAAGCAAAGCTTTTGATGTTTCTCAGTTCTATCACCCCCAGGGAAGGAAGATGTTATTATTTGCAGAGCACATTCTCTCTACTTTCTTCTTGTTAAAAAACAAAAACAAAAGGGAATACTGGGCGCAAAAAAAAAAAAAAAGCAAACAAGAAAACAAGAAAACAACACAAACCCACACCACCACCACCACCAAACTGATCCTGGAGATATTCACTAAAAAGCACCTCGGAATCAAATGGTTCTGTGCCTGTTCCTTCTGTGTTATCTCGTTCACTTCCCAGATCAGAAAACAGAGCTGAGTAAATGTGAGTCCAGCTGTTGTGTTGTCCCAGAAGATTAATTAGTTACAGCCACAAAAGTCAACGAAACCTCAGGCCTGATGAAGAGATGAGGAGGTTCTTGCTGTTTCAGATGCCTGAAGATTAGAGACACTACAAAGTGAAATCCTGGTGGGGACAAGAGGTTTTTTTATTTTTCCCTTGGACAAGTTCAGTATTAAAGATGCTTTTAATTATGAAGCACTTCACCTCCAGACCAGGGCTTGCTGACCAGGGTAGAAACAACAGCAACTATTAAAAGAGATAAAGGTTCAGAGGAGTTTGGGCACATTCCCAGTTCATTAGACAGGGCCCAAAGCAGAACTGACTCTTGCAATTCTTGCTCATAAGGAGGGAGCATCTTAATGCCTTGTGACTCTGGTTAACCAGCACAAAAGTGCTACAGTAGATGAAATGTATTTGCAAAAGTGAAACCAGCAGCTAATCGTCTTGTTCATACACGTTGATTTCCCCCCCCTGACTAATTTCTCTTGTAGTGGGAGTAATTAACTTTATTAGTAACACTGACTACTCTGGTACCTTCGGGCAAGCACTGCTGGAGCTGCTTATTAGCAATCAGCCAGCTTCACTTGCACTGCTATCCTGAGCCTTCCCTACAGGGTGAAGTGCCTGCTGAATGTGAAGAGGGACAGATTAGCCTCCTATTAGGAGTAAATTATGATGTGTACTGTTGAAAGCAGGAGGAGGGAAGAGGCAGAGATCCTAAATTTTCCATTCTTCACATTTGTTATCATGCTGGAGCAGATCTGCTATGAGGACAGGCTATGAAAGTTGGGGCTTTGCAGCCTGGAGAGGAGAAGGCATCCAGGGGGGAGACTTCCAGTATCTGAAGGGAGCTACAGAAATGCTGGGGAGGGACTACTGACAAGGTCCTGTAATGAGAGGATGAGGAGGAATGGATTTGAACTGGCAGAGGGGAGAATTAGACTGGATGTTAGGAGGAAGCTCTTTGCAGTGACGGTGGTGAGACACTGGCACAGGTTGCCCAGGGAGGTTGTGGAGCACAGAAGCACAGAATGGGATCTTTGATCATATTCTGTGCTTCTGTGCTGCACAACCTCCCTGGAGGTGTTCAAGACCAGGTTGGACGAGGCCTTGAGTGACCTGTGCTAGTGGGAGGTGTCCCTGTCTGCCCCCTGGAACTGGATGATCTTTGAGGTCCCTACCACCTAAACCATTCTATCATGTTCATGTCACATTTTGCCCTGTCAAGGGGAGGGTGACTGCTCCACATCCTCTAGCTGTGTCTGCTCAGGTGGGCTCTCTGGGGGGGGTGGTTGGTCTCTTCTGCCAGGCACCCAGGGACAGAACAAGAGGACACAATCTCAAACTGCACCAGGGCAGGTTCAGGCTGGATGTTAGGAAGAAGTTCTTCACAGCAAGAGAGATTGGCACTGGAATGGGCTGCCCAGGGAGGTGGTGGAGTCCCCATCCCTGGAGATGTTTAAGAGGAGGCTGCATGAGGCACTTAGTGCCATGGGTTAGTTAATCAGAAAGGTTAGGTGATAGGTTGGACTCAATGATCTTAAAGATCTTTTCTAACCTGCTTCATTCTGTGACTGATCTATGCCAACCTCGTCTTGGGGCACTCCCTTTGTGACCAGGAAATCTCCTACATGGCTTTGCCAACGCACCCCGAGCAAGATTTCTACCCAGAGGTGGCAGTGAGTTGCTCAAGCAGCAAGCAAAGGTGTGTGGCACTTGCAGCACAGCCCAGCTGGCACTCAGCTGGAGCACAGCACCCAGACTAGGGCAGTTCTCTGGAAGCAGATTTCTAGGCGTCAGCTTTCCTGCTCGGAATAGGCTCCACACCGAGGTGAGGAACACTGTTCTGTCTTGCTGTTTCCAGGAATACTTTCTCCAAAAATGACAGACAACCTGGCAGGGAGCTGCATTGCTTGGGGATTGTGAAAGAGCTCTGGTGCTGAAAAGAAAGAAGGTCACAGAGCCTCTCATTAACAGGGCATTGCGACGTGCAAGGGCGCTGGCAGCCGCTCTGAGGGCTGCTCTCAGAGGTGGGGCAGCTGGCAGCAAACTGAACTCAAATAAATCTGAGTGGTCAGAAGGCAAGGTCACAGGAAGAAAAACATCCAAGGAGAGTGAGGAGAAAGGCTCCTCCTGTTCTGTCAGATCATTCCTTGTTGCTTTTCCTCCTATGACCTCAACTGCCTGTCCCCGTAATACATCAATGGCACCTACAGGGACTTGCTGGGATTAGGGCACAGCCTTTTCCCCCATACCCTGTACCAGACCTGACCCTTAAGGTTCTTTTGTGTCTGAGAGAAGAGGCAGCAGAGCACTGCTGTTCAAGTTATTTGATTCTGGTGTATCCATTCTGTCCTGTGATGGTTTGGAAGTTACTGAGGTTTCACAAACCAACCCCTTCCTGACCTGTCCTTTTGTGCCAGGTCCATAAAACTCAATGCACATTCGTCAGAAAAGGGACAGGGAACTGCTGGAGAAGGTCCAGTGGAGAGCTACAAGGATGCTGAGGGGACTGAGCACTGCCTGGGGAGGAGAGGCTGAGGGACCTGAGGCTGCTTAGTCTGGAGAAGACTGAGAGGGGATCTAATCATGGTTTATAATTATCTGAGGGCTGGGGGTCAGGAGGGGGGAGACAGGTTCTGCTCACTTGCTGCCTTGGATAGGACAAGGAGCAATGAATGGAAGCTGCAGCACAGGAGGTTCCAGCTCAACACAAGGGGAACTTCTTGCCTGGAAGGGTCCCAGAGCACTGGCACAGGCTACCCAGAGACGTTGTGGAGTCTCCTTCTCTGGAGCCTTTCAAGGGCTGTCTGGATGTGTTGCTGTGTGCCCTGAGCTGGATTGTCTGGTCCTGCTCTGGCAGGGGGGTTGGACTGGATGATCTTTTTGGGTCCCTTCCAACCCCTGACATGCTGTGAGTCTGTGATTATCCAGCTGCTTGCACTAATCACTGTCAAGCAGATCCAGAGAGGTGCTAGAGCCTTCACATGTAAGAGCTGACACATAGAAAGCAAAGAACTGAGCCCTGTCACTGGAGCTGCCTGGGTGCCCTGTGTACATCACAAACCAATAGAACCATACCTGTGAGGCTGTTAAGGTCTGGCCTTTTGCACCCACACCTCCAGTTAAAAGCTTGTTTCAAAACCTTACTCCCCTGATGGACTTGATCCAGAACCTCTCTGCTCCAACTGTTTGACACCTCCCTCTGCATTTTAATCTTGAAAGCTCCTCCTCTCCTTCTATTTACCCCCAGCTATAACAACAGAGAGCAATCACAACCTCTGTCAGCCTTCAGCACAAAGGACCTGAGGTCTGGCTCAGACACAGGTGTGAATGCAACCTGTCATTCAGTGGTTAAGAAAGATCCAGTCCACCTACATTCACTTACAGCAGGTAGGGTGAAGAGGTATCTTCACTCTATAAAAGTTTAATTATGAAACTAAAAGTACAAGTTATATAATCAGCTTTCAACATCATCTGACATTCCAGTTCTGCTTACGCTCGTGTTCTCCCTCCAGTCATTAAAGGATGGATTTGCTCCTTGGTAAACAGAGCAAACAGCTCTGCAAATTAAAGTGATATCTGACCTGCCCTCAAGTATGTTTAAAGTGGGACAGATGTAATGGGATGTTCTCACCATTGCCTCACAGAAATGTGTTTGGTCTTAGCATTTAGGGCTAATCTTTCCTGCACTGATTAAATACATACTCCAGTCAGAGAAGGAACATTTGTTTGGGATGCAGGAATTAATCTCGGGCCCAACCAAAGTCCACACACTCAGGAGATGATTGCAGGTGGCTGCATCTCAGCACACCAGGGAGGGAAACCACTGACATGAGCAATAACAACATTTCAATGTAGAGAACAAACCTAAGGCCACTCTAGTTCTAGAAGTTGCCCTTTCTCTCATGCAAGAGAGATCTGACAAGAGGACCCTACAGCTCAGACCCACCAGACAAAGCCAAGCCAAGCTGCTGGGAGCCCCTTCCTGTCCACCCCAGTCCCCACAAAGCCTTCCCAGACCATGATTCTCTGGGATTTGTCTTCCTGTATGCGTGGTTGTTGCCAGTTCAGGCCAACAATCCCTTTCCATCAGATGTTCACATACTGAAACACTGAAAATGCAGAGTTTTATTCCTAGGGATAAAGGAAAGCAACAGCTTCACAGCTCATTGTCAGCCTCCTAAAACAGGCTAAGGTGAGCCAATAGGTTTAAGTACCAAAAATCCTAGGAATGGGCAGCTTTCAACTTTTGACCTGAGACTTCATGCCAGCTCATTGCCCCTCACCCTGCCCTAGCTGATAGCAGGGCAGGATGAAAGTGTCTTGGCATAATGAAGACTTTCCCAGTCCCACCCATGGATGTTGCCCAGTTTCAATCTCTACCTCTCCCTGATTTCCTGGAGAAGGTGCATTAAAAAAATCTCTCCCTTCCTCTTGCTGGGTGCAAACACACACATACAGACACAAACTTCAAATACAAGTGGGAGCAGACTGGAAAAAGAGTGAGGAATTTGTTGCATGTGATTTTGCAGACATGACCCTCTGCTATTTGGTAGAGTTGATCACCCCAAAGCTGCCTTAAAAAACGAGTGTTGGAAAGTATTGAAAAAAAAATCTGCTGTAGTTTTTAATCTCCTAGCTCCCACAAACCTTGCTATGTGTATTATAAAGGTTAACAGAACCAGGGACTGCATCAATTCTCCCTCAAATAAAGATTTCTGCTTTCCAATGAGGGTAATCAGGCTAAGTAATATGGCTAAGTAATATTTAAATGGGAGCATCTCTCCATTTTGTGGAAGAAAAAAAAACCAAGTAGTTAATTTCAACCAAAATGGTATCAAGTTGCTCTCCTAAAGTCCCCCTTCTACTTCAGATAAGACATTTACATATCAGCAGCAGCTCCTTACTAAGGAGCAGGACTTTGTAGCATGTTATTAAACCATTGTAAAATTAGCTTAGAAAATATATATTGTGCAGTCCCACTGTAGTGGGANCATTCTATGATTCTATGTTATGAGAAACAAATGCATTTGGATTGCTGTGGAGCCTCTGCTCCTCTGCTTTAGCACAGGACAGAATGCTTTGGCTAACCTATGCAAGCACCAAAGCCTCAGCAGAGCCTACAGAGGCAAAGCTAAAGACTCCTCAGACACCAAGCAAAAGGCCAGCTTAGGCTCATCTTCTCATCAAAATGTAGTAGTAAGGCTTGCCTACAGAGAAAACCAGCCTGAAACAGTTATTCTGCAATAACTATTCCACAGGCAGCATTCCACCATGGTTGTTTTATAATAGTATCCCTAGGGACACATGGCTGAGTTCAACCACAAAAAGGCACTCTTCAGGCAGAGTAAAACTGTCCCCCCCACAGTGAGTGTGGACTTGCTAAGCCTGGCGAGCTCTCGGTTCCCTCCCTGGTACACTTCCCATCTGCATCCACAGCTGACTCTGCTGCTATTGTCTTCTGGATCTGAAAAACTGATACCCAACAGAACCCTGCAAATCAGACCAAGCCCTTCGGTAGCCGCCCACTGCCACCGCGTTCTGTGTTCACTGCCACGCAGGAACCGAAGTGCTTTGTCCTGGTGAGCTTTCATGCTTGCAAACCAGCGAGTCCTGACCCTGCCTTTTGCAGTCTAATCTGCAGCATGACAGAAATGTTTATTAAGAAATAATAATGGTGGTCTAGAAGCTCAATCTGAGCCCTCAGTGTGCCCTGGCAGCAAGAGTAGTGTGGGCAGCAGGGTGAGGGAAGTGATCCTGCCCCTCTGCTCTGCACTGGTGAGATCCCACCTAGAGTACTGTGTCCAGTTCTGGAGCTCCTGGGACAAGAGGGCTATGGAGGTGCTGGAAGGTGTCCAGAGAAGGCCCACGAGGATGCTCAGAGGGCTGGAACTGCTCTGCTGTGAGGACAGACTGAAAGAGTTGGGGCTGTGCAGTCTGGATAGAAGAAGGTACCCAGGTGAACTTCGTGTGGTCCTTCAGTATCTGAAGGAGACTACAAGAAAGCTGGGGAGGAGCTTTGTAGGCTGACAGGGAGTGATAGTGCTGGGGGGAATGG
The DNA here is from genome assembly GCA_013399055.1 of Ramphastos sulfuratus. NCBI lineage: Eukaryota > Metazoa > Chordata > Aves > Piciformes > Ramphastidae > Ramphastos > Ramphastos sulfuratus. Next base: position 5,006 of record WBNM01036419.1, on the reverse strand, counting down.
AACAAAGCTAGAAATGGGGAGATTCAGAATGGAGTTGTTCAGCATGAGGGTGGTGAGAGCCTGGCAGGGGTTGCCCAGGGAGGTGGTGGAAGCCTCATCCCTGGAGGTGTTTAAGGCCAGGCTGGATGAGGCTGTGGCCAGCCTGATCTAGTGTGAGGTGTCCCTGCCCATGGCAGAGGGGTTGGAACTAGATGACCTTTGTGGTCCCTTCCAACCCTGACTGATTCTGTGATTCTAAACACGTCTGATGATTTGCCTCTGATTGGTTTTGTCCCACTTATTACACCCTCATGGAAAGGGCACTTTGGAGGGTGCAGTTGACAATGAGAGCTTAGAAAAAGCCCAAGCAAATGGTCATAGAGGTGCCAAGGAGCTGTAATGCCAACAACAGCATNCCCCAGGTCCTTCAGCCTCTCTTCCTAAGGCATATGGATGCCTGAAAGAAGCACTCACTGGAACCACCTGGAGAATGCCAAACCCTCAGAACCCCTCAGCTGCAGCCCTGAATCAGACCTGTTGATTATTATAGGACAAGTGAAGCCAGGTTACCCAAACTGCTCTCTTGCTACATCCATGACACACCAATAGCCTGTTGTTCTCTTGCCAATACAATGTGCTGCCTCCTCCCCCACCCCTCCTTACGTAACCTGCTTAAATAAAGGCTGAAGAACCCCAAACAGCACAAGTAAAAACAGGCCAGGGATTTAAAAGAGGGGTGTGTGAATTGCTTCTGACAAACAGGTCTTCCTTGGCTGGAAGGGGACTCAGGGATTCTCATTAAGGAAAAGGAAAAACAAAACCCAACACTTCTTGTCCTGCTCATTTCAGAACAGCAGGCACAGAAGAATCTCAATACGCAGAGTAGATGACCAAAAACAAACCAAAACAAAAAAAACCCCAAACACCCAAACCCCAGTCACAATCAAATAAAGCCTCCTGCAGTGTTTTTAACACAAGATTTATTCTCTCTGGTTCTGAGAACATTGCATAACCCCTGTAATATTATAGCTGCTCGCACTGCCTCGTCATGCTGCGTGAACTTGTGCTGCGACACGTCCACATGGATCAGACAGGCTGGCAACACCTATGACACAACAAACCTGAGCTATGCTAATTCAAGCTTGATGGGACAGGTGGCATTCCCACCTACAGGACTGGAACCCTGAGCCAGGCAGCCTCAGACTGCCCTGTCCTGTACACCGTCGGCCCAGGTGCCACAAGGAGGAGTTAGTCACACTGGGAGCCTGCGTGGGCACAGAATCACAGAATGTCAGGGGCTGGAGGGGACCTCCAAAGCTCAGCCAGTCCAACCCCTGCCAGAGCAGGATCTCCTTGAGAAGATCACACAGGAACACATCCAGGTGGGGTTTGAGTATCTCCTGAGAGAGAGACTCCACAACCCTCCCTGGGCAGCCTGTTCCAGGGTTCTGTCACCCTCACAGGGAAAAAAATCCTCCTGATGTTTACATGAAATTTCCTATGGCTCAACTCTCACCCATTGCCCTTGGCCTGGCACTGGGCATCACCCAGCAGAGCCTGGCTGAAGCCTCCTGGCACTCACCCTTTACATATTTAGAATGGGTGAGTGGGTACTGGGCAGTGGTACCTGTCCAGCTCATTATTTTCATAGATTCACAGAATGGTTTGGGTTGGAAGGGACCTTAAAGATCATTCAGGTCCAGCACCCTCCTACCATGGGCAGGGACACCTCTCACCAGCCCAGGTTGCTCAAGGGCTTATCCAACCTGGCCTTAAACACCTTAAAGGCCTCCAAGGAGGGAGCAGCCACAACCTCCCTGGGCAACCTGTTCCAGTGTCTCACCACCCTCACTGTCAAGAATTGCTTCCTAATGTCCAGTCTAAAGCTACCCTCCTCAAGCTTCAATCTGTTCCCTCTTGTGAGAGCAGATGATGGGATGATGAATTTGGGGAGGAATCTCTATTACTTAATATCTATGCTGAAGGAAGTGTGAAAGATCTGAGTTCCAGCTCCCCAGTGATATTGTTTTTAGCCTTTGTGTTGCTCAGTGGAACCCAAACTCCACAAACCTCCAACTGTGCTCTCAAAAAAACTCATTCATTTTCCCACTGCTCTGAGTTGCCTATTTCCAAAGGAGGCTTTTTACATCTGCAGAACATCAGAACGTCCTGCAGCCTTCATGAGCAATGCAGCAGAGTGAAGAAAAGCTGAGAATAGTTACCTTGGGACTGGGAAATTGTTTCATAGCCATAATCAGCTCTAAAATGCCAGTCTGAGTGAAGCTGCAAGACGCCCAAAAAGAGCCAAAAGACCTCTTTTTAGCATCTTGGCTTTCCTCTTGCCAGCACTGCCACTTTCTCAGGGACAGCCCTTCTCATTTTGCCTTTTTATTTTCTCTTGCCCTTCACTCCAGCTCCAGTTGATAGGATCTAATATATTTTAATAGGGTTCAAAGCAGAGCCACATTAATTCTGCAAATGACCTTAATCGCTTTCGAATGTCCCTATCGATGCTTTTACGTCTCCAGTAATAAGAATGTGGAAGTATTTGTAGTCTGTAAAATAAAAGGGAAAACTGGCCTCAGACACAGGTTTTTACTGCCAATAAAACTGTATATAGCCATTTGCCTATTTCTTAACAAAGATGAAATAGTAGCAGGAAACCTAAAAATAGTCCCAACAAAAGCTTAGCTTTGTCCTCTCGCCGCCTTCATCTTGTGTCACAACAAGGCGAGGCTGAGCAATGTGACATCTGAAAGCCCTCCTGATCTCACTTTTCTGCTGCACCTCCCTGCCAGGGAAGAACCACATTCCTCTCACAGCAAATCTCTTCCAAACCATCTGACACCATTAGAGGAGCAGGAGGGCAACGGCTTTGAACTTGCTTTTCTTTCTAATTTTAGGAGGGTTGTTTAGCAAGCAGACCCAAATTATTCATCATGACACTGCAACATGATGGATTTTCTTTCTCTTCTGCTCCCAGAAGTGTCTAAAACCAAACACTGATGGTAGTGATTCAGAGGGACTCATTCAATAGCTCTCTGGTTGCACATGTTTTAAACTTGAGGATGAAAAAACCAAAACAACCAAACCCAAAACTGTAGCCTGAATACTCTGAGTCAGAGTTGGTGACATGACAGGGACGTGAGTGGGCAAATAAATCACTTGGAATTGTTTCTCTTCCCTGATAGGAGAGCAACACAAACACTTCTGGTGTGGGCTTTGTTGTGTACAGATGTAGAAATTTGGTTTAAGATATTATTATTATTATTATTGTTGTTGTTGTTGTTGTTGTTGTTGCTGCTGCTGTTGTTATTGTTATTATTATTATTATTATCATTATCATTATTATTTTTTTATTACAGATAGCTTTTGGCAGACATCAACCCCTGCAGTCAACTGTCTCTAGGTAGGTATCAAACTGCCCAAAAGAACACCTGTCAGAAGCTGATGCCTACAACACTAATGTGGGGATTTTTACTGGATTTTAGAAGGTTGTCTCAGCTGAGAACAACAATGAAAATAGTCCAAAGCCCACCATACACACCTCTACAAAGTGAAAGGGGGTAGCTTCCAAAGGGGGTAGCTTTCAAAGGGGGTAGTTTCCCAAGGGGATAGCTTCTAAAGGGGGTAGCTTCTGAAGAGGGTAGGTTCCAAAGGAGACAGCTTCTAAAGGGGGTAGCTTCTGAAGAGGGTAGGTTCCAAAGGGGATAGCTTCTAAAGGAAGTAGCTTCTAAAGGAAGTAGCTTCTAAAGGAAGTAGCTTCTAAAGGAAGTAGCTTCTAAAGGAAGTAGCTTCTAAAGGAAGTAGCTTCTAAAGGAAGTAGCTTCTAAAGGAAGTAGCTTCTAAAGGAAGTAGCTTCTAAAGGAAGTAGCTTCTAAAGGAAGTAGCTTCTAAAGGAAGTAGCTTCTAAAGGAAGTAGCTTCTAAAGGAAGTAGCTTCTAAAGGAAGTAGCTTCTAAAGGAAGTAGCTTCTAAAGGAAGTAGCTTCTAAAGGAAGTAGCTTCTAAAGGAAGTAGCTTCTAAAGGAAGTAGCTTCTAAAGGAAGTAGCTTCTAAAGGAAGTAGCTTCTAAAGGAAGTAGCTTCTAAAGGAAGTAGCTTCTAAAGGAAGTAGCTTCTAAAGGAAGTAGCTTCTAAAGGAAGTAGCTTCTAAAGGAAGTAGCTTCTAAAGGAAGTAGCTTCTAAAGGAAGTAGCTTCTAAAGGAAGTAGCTTCTAAAGGAAGTAGCTTCTAAAGGAAGTAGCTTCCAAAGGGAGTAGCTTCTAAAAGAAGTAGCTTCCAAAGGGGATAGCTTCCAAAGGGGGTAGCCTCTGAAGAGAGTAGGTTCCAAAGAGGGTAGATTCCAAAGGGAGTAGCTTCCAAAAGGAGTAGCTTCCAAAGGGAGTAGCTACAAAAGGTCCCAGCCCTGAATTTATAAATTCTACTAAATGTGTGCTCCTCATCCCTGTGTAAATCCCAGCCCTGGAATCTAAGTGCTTCCCACTGATCCAATACAATAGCAGCTCAATGTGGCTGGATTGAATCCATGCAAAGATTCAAGTAACTATATAGGAGGTAATTTTATGATGCTTTTCGTTCAGCTGCAGGTCAGAAACGTGGGGAAATTCATCTTCCTCTTAGAAAATAGGATGGTAGGATGCAGGAGGGAAAATAGGATGCAGGAGGGAAAGGCCCAAATGCCTACTTTTGGTTCTCAATCCACACCTGACTTTTCCCAAGGTTGAAGGTTATTTTTGATTAAGTTTTTTGGGCTGAAGAAAAAGGTGATTTCACAGTGCACAACCAGCACAGGAATGCAAAGCTGGCCTCATGGAAAATGTTAGCACTGCTCCTCATTACCTCTAGCCAACAAACATGCAAGGAGCTGAGCCTTTGGAAAAGCTCTTCTTGTTAGTGACAGGCTCTTTGGAGAAGCTGAGGTCTCCTGGTTGGAGAAAGGGAGCCCAGGATTCTTCTGCAAACAGGACAGCCTTGACCCACTCAATTGCAATGAAACCTCACTGCCATCTGTTTAAGATGCCAGGTTAA